>REGL01001778.1:26556-64094 GCA_004194395.1 Aurelia aurita complex sp. Pacific
CTTCATAAACTATGGTTTTCTTGAAGGTTATATCATTTTTCCTCTGTTGGTTTGGAATATAGGATGATTTGAAATTTTTCAAAATTCTCCATGAATTTATTCAAAAATAATTAAATTGCCGCCATTTTGAAAAAAATAAGTTATCAACAAATTTCCACGGCAGATTAGCAGCAATGTACCATAAGTTCCTTCCAAGCCATTTGATTCAAATAAAAATGTCATAGAATTTTACACCCACCTTTTTAAAGATTTGAAAGATTTGAGCCCTATGCTAGAAAAATCACATCAAGATGTTGCGCAGGGAAAGGAAAGGAATTCTACGCTAAGAGAATTCCCAGACATAAATAATGAGGCTATCAACGGCTAAGAAATTTCAAATGAAAAAAAACAGGAAGATTTCAAATTTGAATCTACAGTCATACTCCAAAACAAAATGATATTACATAAAAAGTAGCCTGCACGTAGACTCTTCCCTCCTCCGCACTGCTGTAGAGTCTGCACACAGGCTAATAAATAGAGACTACTTGCATGCCACGAACGTTTCCCAGGACAGTTTGAGAGCAATTCTCGTTTGCAGTTGCTACAAAGGTTTAGACTCATTTTGTGATATTTGTTTCTTGAAAGGTAAATGATCACTTTCTTATAAGATAACTTATAACAATGAACTCCAAGTAAAATACCTAAAGTCTGTCAAATTAGATGTCACGTCAAAATGCGCGCGAATAACAACAACTGAAGTGTTTTTCTTGAGTAATTTCGCGTTACAGCAAATCTCTCTCACATGACATCTAATTTGAGATAAACATTAAATCTAAGTTGAGGCCAGTTGAAGTCAAAATCCGCTGCAATAATCTCAGCTGTGATTTCTGAAAATCAATTCACTTCAGTCACTTTTCAACAACTTGCTACATGTGTTAACAGATAACAGGTAGGGCCCTTGTCCCGAAATTGTATCGAGTCCCACTCCGTACCATTGCAGCGGCGTTGTATTTCATATTTCATATATTTATATATTTTCATATTTCATATATTTAGCTAAGGGGGACGACGGCAGCCCTTCAACAGAAGTGCTGGTTTTCAAGGGGTCCTCCCATAAAATAAATTATAAATTTAAATTACAAAACTAAACTTCCAAATTATCACTGTTAAAAACTATTACCAAGCCCTAGTTTACAACCTAAAATCCTATTTGCACTGTTAAAATTTACAATAAAAAGAAAAAGAGAAAAACTCTAAATCATCTGCTTAAATAAGCTCAGAGAGGATGCTTGCTTTGGCTCAGCTGAAAGGCCATTCCACAACTTTGTTCCTCTGAAAAAAACCATTTTTGTTTTTGACGTGCGTGGTTGGTAATAATTGATTCTCCATCGCATCCCTCCCAGAACTGATCAATATTATGATTGCTCGTTATAATCACTGATTATTGTGAATATCAATCACTTACCCATATACATTGGTGTACCACATACTTGCTGCATCATATAATCACTGCCTGCGCCATCTAGTATGTACGATAGGCCGAAATCTGTTAGCTGCATGAGAGTATACAGAGAATTTAAGCAGATGCAAACTTGGATAATTATAGTTATGTAAACAAACGAACAGGTATTAAAGAAAATTGGCTGCAAAATCAGACTTCTGACAGTTTTAGACAGAAGCAAGCCTTCACTTTGTGGCCACAATTGCAGACATGACAGTCTAGAAAATGACGTTTTATTGGGTATGGTATTTGGAAATGACGGAAGAGGGAGACCAAAGACCACTCTTTGTGACAACATCATCATAGAGATTGGCACAGGTCAGAGGCTGCTAGAGACGTTCTATTGAAGGCCACGGCAGATCAGCCACTGATTTATCCGTTACTTGATGATGATGAAACACACAATGAAAATGCAGTAACTCATAACAACAAGAGACCAGTCGACGACCATACACAATTATTACAAAAAATCTTTGCCCAAAAACCTTCTGAATGTATTCTCCGTTCCAAAACAGTATTTTCTGACCTCACAGCCTCAGACCTTATATTTTCTGGATTTCATATTTTCAAGAGCTCATATTTTTCGATGCATACTATGTATAATTAAGAAAAAACCTGCACTTTAACAGACCGTAAAAGCTCTATTTAGTCCCCCCTCTCTATTAAGCCCCATATCTAATAAGTCCCTCCCCTCTGAGCCAAAATTTTAAATAAGCCCCCCTCCCGCTTCTATCAAATTCCAGAGGCTACCAAAGATTTTCGGTCTATGTAGCTAAACAAGTTTGCATGTCAATTTTGATATGGTTTGGGATAAAAACAGTGCAAATTTGTGTTCGTAAAATTGTATGTTCAATCCGCAAAATATGGGGTAAAAAAAACTGAAAAGCTATCATACATATCCTTGTCATTTGATGTTGTGAATAACCCCCCTCTCTAATAAGCCCTCTCTCTAATAAGACACCCTCTGGAGTATCCGAAATTAAATAAGCCCAACAGGGGCTTAATAGAGAGCTTTTACGGTATTCTAATATAAGCGATCATAAACATAAACTCATACCTTGATATTAATGGGCTTTTCGTCGANGGTATTTTACTCCCCATGGTATCTCGTCCTGGTAATGTAGTAAAGTAGTTCGTAAGTGTTGTTATAAGTAATCCCGTTTTTGTAACTTTTTATGCTGAATATAAAAAAAAAAAATTCAATGCAGAAACTGAGACTCGTGTAATCAGTCTATTGACCCTGTAGTATTATTAGTAGTATTATTATACTGTGGTAGTATTACTAGCAAGCCTCATACCAATATCCATGGGTCATGTAACACTTCTTTTGCACTGCATCGTCGAGCAGGATCAATTTTCATCATCCACTCAATCAACTGTTTAGCTGAAATCGTAATGAAGAAACCTTGATAAAGGGCAATGAAACGTCTATGTTCCTCTGTTTACTGTGATAGAGCAAAAATGTGATAGATACTATTCAAAAGAAAACCAGTGCCAAAGTACGTCTGAAAGGCTAACTTAGATTTCCAGATATCACACGAAAGTCCGTCTCAAATTAGATGTCAACTGAGATTTGCAATGATGCAAACTTCCTTTGCAAAACACTTTCAAACAGGGAAACTTTTTTGGACACCCGGTATATTCTCTATTCTGAAAGTAGCCGGAATATAACCATAATATAAATGATAGAGCACTATTTACCTGTGATACTAACCGGATCCCAATGAGATTCCGAGTATTTTACTTCACCACTTTTGATCAAATTGTGGAGTTCTTCTTCAGTGTTGGCTACAAAAGGAGGGGCTCCATTCAATCTGAAAAGAAGGAAAAGTTAGATTATCAGTGACGCCATTCTGATCAAAGATTCTGTGATTAAATAATAGATTGACTACAGGGTGTCCCAAAAGAATTGTGCCCCGTTTGCCTGAAGATTGCGACAAAACGGCAAAAGATTCTCGCCAAACTTTTGCATGATGGTGCTCTTCAGATCTTCAATTAAAGTTTGCCACCATCCCCATGAAAATCCGTTGAAAAATGATGGAGCCATGAACTTCAGGAGACCAGATTTGCCCGATCACTGAAACCAGCGGTCGGCCATTTTGTCTTACTATTTTGGAGCGATAAATAGCTTCATGGATTGAAAATGAAACAGCAGCCTCCAATATAATAACTTTCGTGAAAACTCCGATAATCCTCGGAGAGTTCCACTATTTCTGACCTCACAGAAATTATTTCTTACCTCACATGAAGATACTTATCACTGCAAAATAGTAAGACAAAATGGCCGACAGCTTGGTTTCAGTCATCAGGCAAATTTGGTCTTCTGAAGGTCATAGCTCCATCATTTTTCAACGGATTTTTACGGGGATGCTGGCAAACTTTGATTGAACATCTGAAAAGCACCATCATGCAAAAGTTTGGCGAGAATCTTTTGTCGTTTTGTCGCTATCTCCAGTCAAACGGGGAACAATTTTTTGGGACACCCTGGATAACAGTGGAGAACAAGATACTTACAAATAATACATAATTACTCCACAACTCCACACATCACATCTTTCACTGTATCCAAGATTTGTTATCACTTCAGGCGCTAAACAAAGAAAAATCAACATAGGACTTAAATCTTTAAACAGGTCGGTGTAAAATTATATTACAGTTCTCTTTGAATTGAATGGCTTGGAAGGAACTTGGGGCTGTTTTGCTGTAAATCCGCCGTGGAAATTTATTGATAGCTTGATTAGTTTCAAAATGGCGGCATCTATTAAGTTTGAGGCTATGAAGTCATCAAATTTCTAAATCCTAAACCAGAAAAGCTACAGATTTCTGCTTGCCACCATATTGTAGATCTTCATAAACTATGGTTTTCTTGAAGGTTATATCATTTTTCCTCTGTTGGTTTGGAATATAGGATGATTTGAAATTTTTCAAAATTCTCCATGAATTTATTCAAAAATAATTAAATTGCCGCCATTTTGAAAAAAATAAGTTATCAACAAATTTCCACGGCAGATTAGCAGCAATGTACCATAAGTTCCTTCCAAGCCATTTGATTCAAATAAAANTAAACAAAATCCGCCAGACAGAACTTTAGATTTACCCTTCTTCTTTCGCTATAAGCACATAACTACTCTTAAAAACCACCTTTCGCTTGCACAAGGCGAGAGTTTGCCCTACTAGTTTCAGGGCAACTTTTGCGGCCTTGTTTGTTTTGAATTTCTGGTTGATAGAATTTCCTTTGTCTGCAGTCGCTAATCGTTTTGAATTGAGGTGTCAATCAAAAGCAACTGATGCGATCGTATTACAAAATTAGTCAATGAACTGACTAATAAATATGTCCACAGATGGACGTAATAACGAAATATTAACCTGTTATAAAAGCCAACAGTCTTTTCTTTCTAACTTACAATACATCGTAACTTAAGATAATAGAGTGTTGAAGAAATGAGGAAGGAGACTTACTGTTTTCATGTAAATATACAACGGCACTGATAAGTTGCTTCATAACACAAAGAGTTTCCTAAAAATCAAGAAAAAACCTTATCTTACAAGAATTCAAATGGAAAGGAAATAAAAACATAAGAGTATCCCAGAAAAAGTTTTCTCGAAGCGGTTCCTACAGTAGACCATGGAGCTATTAGATTTCAGAATGATTCCTGGTTCACGAATGCTTTAAAAGGGCTCCATTGTTGCCATTCACCTATTCACATTTTTTTCTCATCCTAGACTCTTGGCATAAAAACTCGTAATTGCTAAAAGGTTCTATCTTAACTTTCAGGGGGAGGTAGTAATGTAACCAGGGCTTCTTAACAAAAAATTGACTTCCTAATTGCAAAAAACGATCCAATGCACAGCTAATCAGCTGGAGTGACTGGGTAAATATATTGAACAACGAAGAATGCATGGACTACGTTGCGTTTTAACCGTGTTCATTGACAAAGATCGCAGAGCGAAACGTTGTAAAGCCAAGCCATGCACTAAGTTTTCAAAACTATTCTAATTACTTTTGAGTTGGAAAGAACGCAAAATTTTTGGAAATAAATTTTCACGAAATAGGTTTCTGATTAAATTTTCGTAATGTCTCAAATGTTCGTCGATTCTTCAATTACTCTACTGAATCTTCTATACATAGAAGCATAGTTCCAAAGGGATGTTGTTAAACGATATCACATTGAATTTATCTCCATTTTATAAAGACATAAAAAAATTAATAAGACGTGGAATATCAAGATTTGATCATATTAAATATTTGATTCTATATTTTAGGAAATTTCGCGGAACAAACTTTCCCAAATTTAGCCAAAACGCGGAAAACATGCCAGTTTCTGCCCGCAAAAGTTTCTTCCCTTAAAACGTTTATCTGTTTTCATACCGTTCATGAAAGAAGCTTTAAAGGGGCTGTACAAGATTTTTGTAAACAATTGGAAAGTACGGGACAACCCGTGCACGTGACTAAAGCCTTGGGTTTTTTATGGCGGCCAGTTTCATCGCAGCTTCTACGCAGGCGTCCATAAACATGGGAACATGGGAACAAATTCCCAGGCAGCTTTTTCCAAAGCAATATTTTGCAGGCAGTTTTTCTGAAATAGTTCTTTATGAAATGTAATTGTAATTAGTTTCCAAACCAATATTTTGCAGAAAGTTTTTCAATAGTTCTTTATCAAATGTACTTGCAGTAAGATGATGAATTAAGGCAAACAAATGGTGACACATTGCTTTTTCAATCATGACTGTACGTGCTCCAACCAATTTTCTTCTTACCTTCCCACATGGCATGCAGTTCTTTAGTGAACCCTTCAAAACTGAGATTCTTATGCAGCCCTTGACTTCTGCATTGTTTCGTTGCTCCATGTGTAAAAACTCACTGTTTGATACCTGAATTCTTACTAGTTCTGGTAATAGGCTTCTCTACCCTAGCTGTATAAAATTGATATGCAGGCAGGCTCTCAGAGAATTTCTACCATTCCCAGGCAGGTTTGAACATTATGCACGCCTGCTTCTACGTAAGTTTCATTGTAGTGTTTTCTCAACTATGTCTATGAAATACGATGGACCTTATACCAATTAAAACTTTCAAATATTCGGCGTTGAAAAAATAAAACAAATCCTCCACCAAAGCTTCGATTACTGAGATTGTCGAAGATACTTTGGATTACTATTATCTATGCAAAATCGCCATTAGCTATGTTGTGTTTAGCCTATACACATTCGATGAGCAGTGCCACGCAGAGAGGACGGGTTATACAGCCTCTTTAAAGTGCAAATAAAATTGAAAGATACCAACCTCTTCGCAAAAGCGAACCCTCTTCTTTAGAAGTTCATCCAAGCCACCTTTGTCACATAATTCCATGACTAAAAACATTTTCTGAAACAAAACAGAATCATGTTAATTTTTCGGCACGTTCCATCTTCCTGTGTGCCATAACGTAAAGTGGATGAGCGTAACAACGAGTACGAAAGGTACGTTTAACCTTTATCCATAAAAAAACGGGACAATGCAGCTAATTCGTAAAAAAGGTATATCTTCAGCACATAAATTTGTTTGCAATATCATTCATTTCAATATAAATAGAGTTGGTTTTTCTTTCAAATAGTCTTTGTTTGCTTATGAACCCGTCGGATTGCACAGTTACAATATGATGGATGCTATGGATCTAAAAGGCCGAATGCTATGGGCCAAAAAGAATACGTACAGTTGAGCAAAGGTCAAAAAGTGACAGGACACTGCAGAGTTCGTAGGACAAAGGGTAATTGAAAATATATCAAATTCAAGGTCAAACGGCCATTGAAAGCTTGTAAGTCCTGAAGCAACTCAAGTGACTGAAAGTTATTTAAAAGCAAAAGGAATAATCAAATATTTGGAGGCAGGAATACCGCAAAACAACGCGAAAGAAAATACAACTATATTTTAGACTAAACTGTGATTATGGATACAAGAGCTGATATTTCATCTCGGCATACGAGAAGCCATCACAAGAATTATCAAGCTGTACAAAACGTAGAAATAAAAAAAGGAAAAAGGAAAAAGGGACAGTTACCTTGGAAGTTTCATAAACTTCTTCTAAATGTACGATATGTTTGTGGAAGACTTTCTTCATAATACTAACTTCCCTTTCTAATAACTTAACGCCTGCACTTCCAGCCTAAAAAAGAAATTCATGTTATTGGCAGTGTGTTTGCTAAGAAACAGAGAATTGGCCATTGGTGATTGGCCATTCGAGGCAGCAAAATAACCTGAAAGAGCTAAGGGAAATTGAGGTCAACTTTAAGAAAATAGGTAGGGTTACCAAAACAAAATATCTCGGTATCAACATAGACGAAAACCTTAGCTGGAAAAATCAGTACAAAAAAGTTAAGGCTAAGGTTGAAAGTGGTCTCTCTGCACTGAGGAAGCTGAAGGATATCCTTCCCCAGTCAAAGCTAGTTGCAGTTTACCGAGCATTGATCGAGAGTCATCTTCATCTGCCTAAACCTCGATTGGAATTTACCAAAAAGAGTTTCCAATTTACAGGAGCTACAGCATGGAACGAGATCCCACAAAAGTATAGAGACTTACCCTCTTTAAACGACTTCAAAAAGGAAGTAAAACAACTCCTCAGGAGCTGAGGTAGGTGAATGCGTTTTGGTCTCCCTGGCCTCGCGATGTTTCGGGGACGGTGCTTTATGGGTCTTACTCAGGTCCGTTTTGGACCGGAGTGGGCCTGTGGGGTACCGTCTTTCGGGGGTGTTGCGGGGCTGTGGGGGACTGGCCGTATTCATCTACCTCAATGGCAATTAAAGTACAACCCCTAGGAAGAGCAGCCCATTAGGTTTTCAAACATCTATTTCANAAATTGTAATTCCTTCTGCTCGGCTTCTGAATCAAATAAACAAAATCCGCCAGACAGAACTTTAGATTTACCGTTCTTCTTTCGCTATAAGCACATAACTTCTCTTAAAACCCACCTTTCGCTTGCACAAGGCGAGAGTTTGCCCTACTAGTTTCAGGGCAACTTTTGCGGCCTTGTTTGTTTTGAATTTCTGGTTGATAGAATTTCCTTTGTCTGCAGTCGCTAATCGTTTTGAATTGAGGTGTCAATCAAAAGCAACTGATGCGATCGTATTACAAAATTAGTCAATGAACTGACTAATAAATATGTCCAAAGATGGACGTAATAACGAAATATTAACCTGTTATAAAAGCCAACAGTCTTTTCTTTCTAACTTACAATACATCGTAACTTAAGATAATAGAGTGTTTAAGAAATGAGGAAGGAGACTTACTGTTTTCATGTAAATATACAACGGCACTGATAAGTTGCTTCATAACACAAAGAGTTTCCTAAAAATCAAGAAAAAACCTTATCTCACAAGAATTCAAATAGAAATGAAATAAAAACATAAGAGTATCTTATTAAGGAATCCGGAAAATGCTTTCTCGAAATGGCTTCCCACAGTAGACCATGGAGCTATTAGATTTCAGAATGATTCCTGGTTCACGAATGCTTTAAAAGGGCTCCATTGTTGCCATTCCGTGTACCTATTCACATTTTTCTCATCCCAGACTCTTGGCATAAAAACTTCTAATTGCCAACTTTCACGGGGAGGTAGGTATGTAGCCAGGGCTTCTAAACAAAAAATTGACTTCCTAATTGCAAAAAACAGTCCAATACACAGCTAATCAGCTGGAGTGACTGGGTAAATATATTGAACAACGAAGAATGCATGGACTACGTTGGGTTTTAACCGTGCTCATTGATAAAGATCGCAGAGCGAAAAGTTGTGAAGGCAAGCCATGCATTAAGTTTTCAAAACTATTTCAACTAATTTTGAGTTGGAAAAAACGCGAAATTTTTGGAAATAAACTTTCACGAAATAGGTTTCTGATTAAATTTTCGTAATGTCTCAAATGTTCGTCGATTCTTCGATTACTCTACTGAATCTTCTATACATAGAAGCATAGTTCCAAAGGGATGTTGTTAAACGATATCACATTGAATTTATCTCCATTTTATAAAGACATAAAAGAATTAATAAGACGTGGAATATCAAGATTTGATCATATTAAATATTTGATTCTATATTTTAGGAAATTTCGCGGAAGAAACTTTCCCAAATTTAGCCAAAACGCGGAAAACATGCCAGTTTCTGCCCGCAAAAGTTTCTTCCCTTAAAACGTTTATCTGTTTTCATACCGTTCATGAAAGAAGCTTTAAAGGGGCTGTACAAGATTTTTGTAAACAATTGGAAAGTACGGGACAACCCGTGCACGTGACTAAAGCCTTGGGTTTTTTATGGCGGCCAGTTTCATCGCAGCTTCTAGTTCTACGTAAGTTTCATTGTAGTGTTTTCTTAACTATGTCTATGAAATGCGATGGATCTTATATCTATTAAACCTTTCAAATATTCGGCGTTGAAAAAACAAAACAAATCCTCCACAAAAGCTTCGATTACTGAGATTGTCGCAGATACTTTGGATTACTATTCTCTATGCAAAATCGCCATTAGCTATGTTGTGTTTAGTCTATACACATTCGATGATTTGACACACAGCGCCACGCAGAGAGGACGGGTGCTATGTTGTATTTAGCCTATACACATTCGATGATTTGACACGCAGAGAGGACGGGTGCTTTGTTGTGTTTAGCCTATACACATTCGATGATTTGACACGCAGTGCCACGCAGAGAGGACGGGTTATACAGCCTCTTTAAAGTGCAAATAAAATTGCAAGATACCAACCTCTTCGCTAAAGCGAACCCTCTTCTTTAGAAGTTCATCCAAGCCACCTTTGTCACATAATTCCATGACTAAAAACATTTTCTGAAACAAAACAGAATCACGTTAATTTTTCGGCACGTTCAATCTTCCTGTGTGCCATAACCTAAAGTGGCAGAGCGTAACAACGAGCATAAAAGGTACTTTTAACCTTTATCCATAAAAAATGGGACAAAACGGCTAATTCGTAAAAAAATATATATCTTCAGCACATAAATTTGTTTGGAATATCCATCCATTTCAATATAAATGAAGTTGGTTTTTCTTTCAAATAGTCTTTGTTTGCTTATGAACCCGTCGGATTGCACAGTTACAATATGGATGCTATGGATCGAAAAGGCCGAAAGTTACGGGTCAAGGCATACGTACAGTTGATCAAAGGTCAAAGGTCACAGGGCACTGCAGAGTTCGTAGGACAAAGGATAACTGAGAATATATCAAATTCAAGGTCAAACGGCCATTGAAAGCTTGCAAGTCCTGAAGCAACTCAAGTGACTGAAAGTCGTTTAAAAGCAAAAAGAATAATCAAATATGTGGAGGCAGGAATACCGTAAAACAACGCGAAAGAAAATACAACGATATTCTAGATTAAACTGTGATTATAGATACAGAGCTGATACTTCGCCTCGGCGTACGAGGCTTCTTCAGAGCGAAACTGAAGAAACCATCACAAAAATTATCAAGTTGTACAAAAAGTGGAAATCGACAAAAAAGGAAAAAAGGGACAGTTACCTTGGAAGTTTCATAAACTTCTTCTAAATGTACGATATGTTTGTGGAAGACTTTCTTCATAATACTAACTTCCCTTTCTAATAACTTAACGCCTGCACTTCCAGCCTAAAAATGAAATTCATGTTATTGGCAGTGTGTTTGCTAAGAAACAGAGAATTGAAGTAAAAGATAAGTATGTAAAATATGAATCTGGAAATGTTTCCGCACTTTCCGAAGATTCGCGTGAATTAACAACCAATTTCAGTGACCATGGAAAATTTTATAATGGAAAGGCAAAGTTTGATTGAAAGCTTTTCCCAACAAAACCAGCTACACCGTATCCTATCGATTAGGCTCGTTTTAACTTTTGTCAACAATGTTGGGAAAGCATGTATCCCTCCTATAAAAAAGCGTAACAATAGCTTATATTTCAGCTTTTTCAGGTCCGTTCACATTGCACCAAAACGCGTTAGGATTGAGAGAAAATGCATGTTCAAGACCAAACAAATTTTTAGTGAGTTATCCCTTCCATATGAAAAGCTTTTTAATCTCATCCAAATAAGTTAGCAAGTCTCCAAATTTCAGATTATGGCAAAAATGTTAATGCATTTTTCTGTCATCATTTCATTGCTCTTCCAACGCAAAAATTACCCTGCATGTAAAAACGACCAAATTCGATCGACTTTTTTATCTTTTCAAGCTTTTAAAAAGCAGCTTCCGAAAGTAAAATAATTCATAATTTAAAGAACGGCATTTCTGATTTGAACGTAACGAATTCTTATATCATCTCAGTTAGCCTTGCATCTTAGAAATGATCACATCATCACCATCAAATAATTTTCTGTTTATGGAAACGAATTTCCTACATCACAACAATCGCCGGAACCTTTTTTTACTCAAGTGGCAGGACGCTTGAAACACGTCTGTTTCTCACAGAAAAATCGTTAAAATCGGCTCAAAAGAGTTGCATGATGTTGTGCGGAAAACGCTTTGCAATGAAACGATTAAAATCAATAAATATGCGTCTTGTTGTACAGAAAACGCTTCGCAATGAAATGATTAAAATCGATAGATTTGCATCATGCTTCTGAAGAAGAAAGCACAGACGCAGAAAAAGGGGGCACTGGGGGCAACTGCTCTCAGATTTTGCAACAAAAAAATCCCTTTTCTTTCAGGGGGCGCCTCTTTTCAAGACTGATGCGGACAAAATGTTAATTAGATTTGTTATTATTTGCTTTCTGATTTAGTTGTGGGTATTTCTCATTTTGTTTTGTTGTGAAGGAATCGAGCATCTGTGTGTCTAATTAACGATGGAATTGAAGATATGGAAAACTTCTTGCTGCAATGCCATGCATATGATGATCAAAGGCGTGATCTCCTAGGCACGATTAACGAATTATTCCTAATACACAACACCTTAAACCTGCCAATTCAACCCTTTGTACAAATAATTTTTATGGTGATAAAAGATTTTCTCATAACCAAAATAAACAAAACGCTAAAATTCATTCATATATAAGAGCGTTTCTTGTAGCACCAGCAAAGACAAACCTAGGTAAATTAAGTTTCTGTTTCGTCCTTCTCTATTAATCTTTAACTTCTCATAAAATAATATAATGTATCTATGTTACTAAAGACTATACCAAAATCTGTCAATTTTCAATTTTGATTCTAGCAGGAATGTCGTTCATATCTTCCGATTAAGCCGGTTCTCCCTGAGGAGAGACCAACAGAAACTTTGGTGTAGCCTTTAGTATCCGTATTGTTATTTGTTAAGATCATTTAGGGTAGCCATGCATATCACGCTCCCGATGATATCGTCTCTGTAAATATGTTTTTGTTAAATTGTACATTTTAGATTGCGTATATAAAAAATCCAGTATCTATCAGGATTCATACTTTTCTCTGCAATTTATCACATTCTTGCCGGTTAAATATGACGCATATTGAAGTGCCCTTCTTTGAAAAAAGTGCCCTTGAAATGCCGTGCCTTTCCAAGTTTAACCCTATTCTACCCGGGCTCCTAGGGTCAGACCACTGCCCGGGGGGGGGGCAAAAAATGCCCCCCTAATTATCTCCAAAACCATAATTAGTATGCCATTGTAACTTCGCACAATAGTAAGTACATCTATTAGGAGTCTAATTATAGATTTTAATGCTAATTAGTCACGTGGTTCGTTGCCAAGCGACCAAACAACGGGACCATGTCAGATATATGCTTCAGTACTGAAAACACAAAAAGTGCTAATTAATTCAAATAAAAGGTATGAAAGCCTCAATAAACTACTTAAAAATGAAGAGAATGTGTTTATCCATCGATTTATATCAAAATTTTAAAATTTTGTCTTTCTTTATTAGAGATATGACGTCATAAATTTGCATGACGTCATGGAATCTGTATAATGTATAATGTATATAATGTATAATGAATAATGTATATATCAAATGAAAGTACTTTGCAAGGGGAATCGTTTGGTACCAATCACAACTTTATCAAGGTTAAGACAAAGGAATTACGACTGTTTTTTGTAATTTTCTTTGTGACTACTTTCCAAATATGGGTATCTACTGGTCACGTGACTTCAATTATGACAATGAAAAGTCTAAAATTTAATTGCCAATTAAAAATCAGGAAAAGTCATGGATGTTTCAGCTCATTTTTCTATTTCCTCTCTGTTTTATAATCAAAAGTTTGGTTGGGGGGGGGCATTTTTTGCCCCCCCCCCCGGGTACAATAGGGTTAAGATGCTTCCCACAGCCCTGGAAAAAGGCATCAATTTCGTGCATATTTTTCTTCACAAAAATCTTTTCGAAATATCTTTCATCTTTCATGTGGTATCGAAAAGAGTACTTTTTCTGACAAAGTAGCATAGGAATCAAGTTCCCTGGTTCAGCTACAAAGCATAGCTCAACGTACCAATAAAAGCCAATGTAAACAGATCAAATAATAAATTAAAGTTATGCAAATACCTTTTCTTTATTGATCAGTTTAACAGCAAACTTAGCATTGGTCGCTCTATTAACAGCTTCGATAACCACCCCAAAGCAGCCCTGACCAAGTGTGGCACCAAAATGAAACACATCATCAATCTCGTCATCTCCTTCGATTCGAATATGTTTAACTGCCCTCTTTATCGTGCTCGATTTTCCTCCCCATGATTTGTCCATCTTGCTTCACTTTGGGCTTCTCTCGCAATTCCTTTCACGTTCAACTGCTCATTGTTGTCTTTGCTTCATAATAATGCAATCGGCACACATCAACTTGCCATGTTTAAACTTGGAAATCTAAAATGAGATTAGAATAATCTGTGATTGTGTAACGTATTTGTACAGCGATCAGGAGATTCATACGTCATTCGCTGTCATCTCCACGACAACTTTTGTAAAAAGACGTGACTCCAATGAGATGACTGGCCTGAGCACAGGAGGCGGAGAAATAAAAAATCTCTGCCTGTGCACAATCGAACGACTTTTTGATTCAGCAGGATGACTATGGTTTCAGCGAATGATCAAATGTGAGAAAGTTTTCTCTAAACAATAAACAATGAAATTCGAGTCAAATCGTAGTATCTTAAGGCTCCGTGGGACAAACTCTGATTGGCTGGCGGCATACATTTGACAAAAAATGCTCTTCTTTCTCGAGTTTTGCTTTGAGATCGAATAATCTGACTTGAAAGATGAGATTTCATAGGCTTATAAACAGAATAGTGAATTTAATAATCCGACGTGTGCAGGGTCATTCATTTTAACGGGACCATTTTTTACTAGTCAAGAGACGAAATTGTTGAAAAACATCACATAATATTTGAAAGAAATGGAGAGACTTTGCCCCTTAATAATCATAATTTCATCTCATCATCACTGTAACTTAGTCTCTCCATGGGTGAAATGGCCATGAAACGGACAGCGTATTTTCACTGTCAATAAGTTCAATAAGTTCCATAATGCAATCTCTAACAATTACTTCATGTTAGTTAGTGTGTATATATGTGCTCACACTATAGTAAAACTAACAATACATAAGATATTATTATTATTATTACTGCATTATCTATTCTATTTCATCTTTCACAGGAAGGCGATACAAAGAATATTCGGAGGTAAACCTTCATCTGTTGCCTTTTGCTCTTTTCACCTTTTGACCTTTTGACGTACAAAGGTTGCATCAATATACTCCTCCACATTTCACAACACGGAAAACATAGGTCACAATAGAAACAATTTTTCAAAAGACAGCAACGCTTTTGAAAAAGTTTCTAGATCCTGTTTACCAATTATTAGTAATCAAGTTAACATACTTTATGTGACATTCTTAAATCAAATGTCAGGTTATCATGACATGAGACGTGAAACCTTTGGCTAAACCAAGACTGAATGCACGTTCTTTCTTTCATAAAAGTTTCTTAATTTCACATGAAAATTTCAGCTTTTTAGAACTAAAAGTTTCTTAATTTGTTTCTTATTTCTTTATGCATGTAGGTTCTACCAACCACTGCAACTGTTTGTTTTTAGACTTGGCCAAAGTCCAGCTTGTCACACGGAGCAGCGAGCGAAGTGAACTGGAGGGGAACTGGAGGGATGCGGTAGCTCACTTCGCTCGCTGTTCGGTATGACGCGCGGGACTTGGGGAAGTTTATTCGTTTCTAGACATACAGTACAATTTTTAGCAAGAACGAAAGTTCTTTAGGGCTCAAAACGTACCAGGTGTCCCAGTAAAAAGTACTTCCGCTTGAAAAATAGCAAAAATTTGATTATCGAGCCTATCATTCAATTTTCTTTTTGATCTCTGTTGTCAATGATCCAAAATCATTTTAGGGTGGCAAAATGTTTGTTTCAACGCATTGAAACCTCATTCTGAGCTATGCGAGGGGGTGTTTGGGTTTTACGGCTACGCGGTTCCACCCATATTTTGGCTTGGTTATCCGGTTTTTGTCATAAAATTGCACGGTTTTTCGGTCTTTAATAGTGTCTCGGTGAACGGTTTCTGGCATCATCTCGATGCATTTTACATTAAAAATGCAATGAAGTGTAAACGAATTATTGTTGTCGACCTAACGCGTGATTGTGAACAAGGAAATAAATAGCTTTTGAAATATTACTGCAAAAATAAAACTTCTACATGTCCGAAAAAGCATGAAAGCATCCTTTTCATATTGGTGGTTCAAATGTAGAGATGAAGATACAATCTACATATCATTTCTTCAAACACATCGCAATAAATTACCGCAAGGACAAAGATCACTAGGATCCGTCAGCAGTTCTCGTCTGGGCCAATACCATGAACTGACATTTGCCAATGGCAAAATTAACGACAACAACAACAACAACATCAGTCGTAGGAACATCCGTTACAACATGGTCATAATTATGCTTGAAATAGCTGATGTACACCTTCAACAGCTAAGATATTGAATTATTTACATGAATTACAGGAAAAATATGCTAGAGACTTAAAATGCATGTGGTCATTTGTCATCATACGTTAATAAAATCCTGTTCAATGCATCATTCCTCCAACAAAAGGCTACAAATGTGGACCTGTAAGTCACTGAAAATTGAATATGAACAGTAAAATGTCCGACAAATGGGGGTGAAAGGTCCAGGGCCATTAAAAATTCTGTACCTGTATTGATTAGCTATCGCAAAACAAGAAAGAGCATCATATTTTTTCAACAATTTATCAGTCTCCTAAGTTTTCCTACTGTGTCCTAAAATTTTCCTTGGGGCCCAGTTGTGAAAATCTCTCCCGGCCCGAGCTGGCTCTCGGCGCTGTTTTAGTTGACTGTCCATTCATGACCAGAGAAGCGCCATTGTACATCAATATTTGGTATATTTTCAAAAATTAACTTGAATTGATGAAGCTACATGAACTAGTGAAAAGGCTCGCCTGCATGTAGGCTCAACTTTTTATGGTCCGCACAAAACTTCATTGCATTGTTTGCGTTTCATGTCCTAAATATTTATGTTGTTTTCAAGGTGATCTAGGTGACGCTTGACGTAACAAGTTGTATTGAGTTGAAAGGCTTAAGCAAAATGATAACTTTCTTTCTCTGGTCTACAACTTGTATATGGACGTTTCTAAGGCCTTATTGCAACTTTTAGAGGTGAAGGGAAAATATTTTTTACTGCCCAGTAACAGGAATGGTGTATCTCTCCCATCTCCCTCTCCCATCTCCCACTCTGTAATTTTGGCAGTTCTATTGACCAAATGATGATGACGACACAACGCTAGAAACTTTCTTGAAACACTGCGGGGATAAGGTCTATAAGGAAAGCAAACCAAAGGAAAAATCATATGATTGTTCATCAAGAACTCATCAGACTGATCAGAACTCATCTATTTCTTAATGATTAATTCATTTCCAAGAGTTTGTCTATGGTCTTGTCTGGCTCAATCTTTAGAACATTTGATTGATCTTTTTATTGATTCAGCCTGTTTCCAGATCAGGAAGTTTCAAGAAATCATTTATAGCTCAGGAAGTAGGAACCCAAACAAATCAAAACAACTTGCAAAGCACAATTTGGGGTTTTGGCTTGAGATTAATTTATCAATTGTCAAAATTCAATTGGCCCAGTGTATGATCTATTTATTGGCCCCTGCCAAGTAGGGTATTTTTTTGCTGCACCCATTCCAGGAAAACATCAAATTTTGAGACATGAATTTGCACTCTCGTGCCTTGATGCACAAATTTGAAACATTTTGATCAAGGTCAGTGGTCAAACATGGCATTTTTGTACCTGCACCTTTGCAAGAATTTAGACTGAGAATCAATTACCCTACAGGGCAATAGCTTGAAACAACTTGTGTATGCATGAAAACAACAACCCACATTGGTATACCATAACCCGACACATTCCTTGCATTCCTTTGCAATCAAAAAAATGATGATTGTATTGTTTAGAATTTCAACATTGTGTCATTTCAAAGCATTCTGATGCAGCTGGTTAAATTTGAATGAAATCTTGATTGATTTGATTACCAAAGGAACAAATGAATGAAAGCGCTCTTTCATTGGCAAATTTTCATTCAAGATTAGGATAAGGAAAGTTTTTTATCCTATTAAAGGCTCACTGTCATGGCACTGATTGGATGAATAAGACAATATTAAAGAATAGAATTAGGTAGGCTTCAGTAATTTTGCTGTACACTGAAATTCTCAAAGATGATAATGATCAGACTCCCTTTATTCTCAAAACAAAGTATGATCTAAGAACATAAAGGCTTTATAATGAACCAGAGGCCAGGTCTCTTGTTAGGGATTTCAACATCACAGCCAGCTAATTACAGCCACAACAGTGTGCCTTTAATTTTGATTTTATTTCACCTCAGATACATTTGCAAAGACTTCTTTATTTGAATATTTTACTGAGTTTTCTTATCATGTATTTTAAGGCCTTGTTAGAATTGATGCATATTTAAGATTAGTTAAGTAACATTTAATTTGTATCATGAACAAGATTTGATACAAAGACTTATCACTTTTTTGAGATTCTAAAAGCATCCTCAACCATTTGTCTCACAAAAATGCAGGCTTAAACCACTTTTTATATCCGCCATGCAACTTTTAACTCATAACCAACCATTTTAAAACCTTGTTGGTTCATTTACCTTAATTTCATAAATAGATACAATTCTGGGAAATGCCCCTTAAATATCATCTTGTCCACATTTGTCTGTTGTTGGAATGTCTGTTCTAAAATTCAGCCAAGTAGCCTGCATCTGCAATAAACAGAAATGAAGCATCCAATTGATGCTTTAATTTTCAGCTCAGACTTAAAAACCCTATAGAAACCTTAAATTGGGCTTATCTATCTAGCCTTGTTGTAGATGGAGACAAAAGTACTTAATCTAGACCACACATCCTTCGTGCAATTGTTTTGCAATGTTGGTGTTATGGAAACTGAAGAAATCGCTCAAAGCTGGAAAATAGCTGAAAAGCAATCTCAGTTTTGACACCATTAAATTACAACAGTTGCATATCAACGGAACCTGCCATCACCACCACCAGACAGCAAACAAATAATCATTCATCCAACGAACGTCCGTGATTTCTTATTATTATTAAATCGACTTCCTTCCTCCAAAAACGCAGCTGACCCAACTAGCAATTTATCTGCAATTTATTCATCTGCTCATAAGGTCGCATGAAAAGATTCTCAGACGCGCTAACAAACATCTTCCTACAGAATATTTTGCATGGAATTTGCCGAATGCAGCGGCCATTGTGAACCGGGCTGACCAAAGCAAAGCTGCACAAAAAACTTGACCTGACCTGGATTGGCCTAAAGAAATGGCGGGTCTGTTTAGGCCGAGAGTAAGCACATTTTTAAATACAAGTCGACATCTTGAGGGTTCCGTAAATATACTAAAAAATACTTACAAATAGCGTTGTTATCAGTGAGAGTGGAAAAGCGGCTTTGTTGATGCTTTAAGTTGACTTTTAAGCCATTCCAAACTGACTTGTTTGCTAAGGCGTCCAGGTCACCAAACAAAGTGCATTAGAATTGGAATCCAATTCAATTCAATTAAACACCACAGGGAATCTCATTTGCCACAGGAGGTCCGAACAAATACGATAATGGGGAAAAGCAATTGTTCTCCATGAGGAGCCACACGTATTTATCTTTACAAGAAACTGCTGATGGTAAGAAACTCAGAGGACTCTCGGGGTCTCAAGATCGCCAAAAGATTAAGAAACTCCAGCATTTTTTTTCTTTATTCTCACTTGTTGTCTGTATCATATTATCAAGGCAACAGGAGATTTGAAAAACTCAGGTATATTTAGGATAGGGGTGCTCAGGCGGGGGTACAACGCATCAACCCAAAAAAGTAATTTCTAGCATGAAAAGAGACCCAAAAAATAATTTTTCCGACCTTACATACCCAAATGGTATGAAGTCAGTATCTTAAATCTGCATAAAAATGCCCTAACTGATTAGATTTCTCATAATGCGTTTGGATATTTATGTTTTTATATTTTAGTGTTGTTACTTGACTCTAATTTTGTTTGTAAATTACATTTTCCTCGATTTTTTTTACTTTTTCTCATATTTGAGACCCAAAAAAGTCATAATTTATTGAACTCAAAAAATAACTGTACAAATCATTGACCCAAAAAAATAATCCTTGCCTAAATTTTAGACCCTAAAAAGTAACCTGAGCATCCCTATCCTGAATATACCAAAGTACCCCCCCCCCTGGGGAAAAACTTTCAAATTATTCCAGAACTGCCGTTATTTTCTTCAAAGTACGGCACTATTCAGAAAAAATACTGCGTTGTATTAAATTTGAACCCTTCTCCCATCCCAACCCAACACACCAATCTTTTAGTCATTTAAAATTTAGAAATTTGAGGATGTTCTGCACTTAAATATCTTAGCCTTTGTCTATAAATCTATCAATAAACTATCTCCTTCTTGCTTTCATGATTACTTTCAGCCCAATGCAGCTGTTCATAAGACTGGGGACTCGTCAGGCTACTACGAGGGGTGTATCACTCCTCTGAAAAGGCGTAAGAGATTTTTAAAAACAATAGGATTTTTAGTGATTTTTTACGGATTTTTCTTGAAAACAAAAGGATTTTTGCAGAAGGTGTACGAGATTTTTACAAAGTGATACGCCACTCGGGCTACTACAGGTGATCTTTTCGAATGTCTTAAAATACTACCTTATATGGTCTTCAAACAATTCAGTATTTTGGTTCAAAACTTTGGAACACTCTTCCACTTTTTATACGTGTTGCTAGCCCTATTTTAGTATTTCGTTGGAAATTAAAGACTTTTTTCATTGACTAGTATTCTCAACTCAAAACTAATTCACTGTTAGCCGCATACACATTCTTAACTTTATCCCAATGAGGTTTGTCTGGCTTTGGTTATCATTTGGTTATCGTCGGTCTTTGTTTTGATAAAATGAAAAAACCGGCAAGCTTGAAATCCACGAGAATTCGTCAAAAACAGGAGGGAGTCGATTTAAAGCCATTTCAGATCTTCAAAACAATGAGGACGGTGTTTTATTTCAGCCTGGGAATTGGCAACTCAGTTAAAAGTTTCCAGAGCAAGTCTATGGTCCCTAGGTACCTAAACATTTGGAGCTGAAAATAAATGTTCTTTCTAAACTTGTGGAATTTCAAAAGAATTCAATTTTCTACGCAAATTGAAATGTTCAAGAATTGCTTATAGAAAAGCAGGAGTATCCTTGTCCCTTGAGACAAGAATGTTTTAGGTGTCTAGGGAATATAAACTTGCTCTGGCAACATTCGGCTGAGTTGCTTATTTCCAGGCTGAAATGAAACACGCTCCTCGTTGTTTTGAGGATCTGAAAAGGCTGCAAATCGATCCCGTGTTTTTGACGACTTTTTGAAGATTTCAAGCATGCCCTTTTTCTCATAATCCTTAATTCGAGAATTTTACCGTGTCGAAAAACATTGCGAAAAATACCCCTAACGTTGGTTGGTCTTTTCGCGACAGAATAACGTTTAAAGCATTTAAATCAGCCACTTTCTATGTTTTCTGTAACAGATTGCGTTGGGTCACTTTTTTTGGGTGACCCGGTAGTTCCCCCTGAATTTGTAAATTTAGTGCACATGGTTCACCACCCTGGTACACTTTTGATCCGTTAAAAAGTTGAGGATGGTATAAGAAAGGCTTGAGATCTTTTTGACCAAACAAGATCAATATTGAAATAAAGCTCAGTTAGAAACTACACTGGGGACACGTAAATCATAGTCAATAGAGAGACCGAAATATATACCGGGTGCGCCAAAGTAAACTATGCACGTTTGGCAGGCCACAATAAATCGTACACTGGACCGATTTTGAAGATTTATGACTTAATCGTTAGCAGAAAGCCTGAATTAGATACTGAGATATTTTGCAATTTTTTTCATTTTCAGGTTTTAGAGCTAGAAGCGAGTTTCTTAAAATGTT
The DNA here is from genome assembly GCA_004194395.1 of Aurelia aurita complex sp. Pacific. NCBI lineage: Eukaryota > Metazoa > Cnidaria > Scyphozoa > Semaeostomeae > Ulmaridae > Aurelia > Aurelia aurita complex sp. Pacific. Next base: position 48,431 of record REGL01001778.1, read on the forward strand.
CGGTTTCGAAAAAATTGAAAACGATAAAAAACGTCGATCAAATTTTAAAAGATTCAACATAAATTAACAAACAGAAAGCGTTTTCAGGGGGATTTGAGGGTTTATTACGAACTCTCGTACAGCAGATTACAATTGGTCGATTTCTAAATCGCAAATTACCACGAACAAGTTCTCTCTTTGTCCATTCATGCCGATTCTCTAGAAAATTTGATCAACGTTTTTTGATCGTTTTCAGTGTTTTCGAAAACGAAAATTTTAAGAAACTCGCTTGTAGCTCTAAAACATGAAAACAGAAAAATTTGCAAAAAATCCTAGAATCTTTTTCAGGCTTTCTGCTAAAGATTAAGTCATAAATCTTCAAAATCGGTCCAGTGTACGATTTATTGTGGCCTGCCAAAAGTGCATAGTCAATTCTGGCGCACCCGGTATCTATTTTTTTTATGATAACAGCAGTTAACAGTTGTTGTGGTAGCTCTCGACATGTCACCGGGACTTACCTATAATAATAGCAAGCGCCTTCTTTGATGTACTTGAAACAGAACTTCGATGAACTATAACATAAACATCTACTGTTTATTTTCTATTTTCAAAGGTGCCTACACTTGAAACACAGAACTTCTGGCACTAATTTTTTCCTCTTGTCAAGACCTTTAAATTTGTGTTGACAAACATTTTGGTGACTTAAAAACTGATAGATCCCAGAGATACATCTCTTTAGATTTCCTACTTTGGGAATGTTATTTTTCAATTGTAGCAATCATCTATATTCAAGGCTCACTGATGAAGGTTTGTGGTTCGAGTCCCTGCCCAACCTCGTCCCCAGGGCCTTCCGTCATAGTGGGACGGAGACGAAATATGATAAAAGGCCCTGAGGACGAGAGGACGAGGTTGGTCCCTGCCCTGCCGAATCTGCTACGTAGAGTTAGGAAAGTCGCCAACTCTCTGTAATTCCAGGGCCTTCCAGGCTAAAGGAATCACGAGGTGTGGTCAAATCGAAAGGAAGGACCAGGACAGGACAACACCTTCATACCTTCATCTTGTTCATTATAGCAACATACATAAAAACCTTTTCCTAAATTCAGCGTGTCCTTACAACGTACAGCCCGTCGTGAAATTAGGTGCAAATCAAACACAGATAGCTGAATCAACTTCAATGTACAGAGGCGGATCCAGACGGTAGCAACAGTAGCGGCTGCTACTGTCAGATTTTCAAGTTAAGCTTAAGAAATTTAAGCCAATAGGAAAAGATGATATCTAGGCAGAAAAGGAATATTCATGAACTATATTCGATCAGAAATCATAAAGACACTGAATGTATTTGTTAGCTTCAGTTCAAGTGAATCTCGTCTCTCTGGGCTTGAATTGAAATCAATGGATCCGCTCCTGATGAGAATATCAATTCCCTGTCAACTGTAAATGTAAGCAAGCAAGTAAGCAAGCAAGCAAGCAGGCAAGCAAGAAAACAAGCAAGCAAGCAAGCAAGCAAGCAAGCAAGCAAGCAAGCAAACAAGCAACCAAACAACATTTTTTTGATAACGCAGGCTAAGTTTCTGGCAGCAATACAGCTGATGTGAGACTGCGGCACTGTGGCTTGTAAAACGTAGGGGAGTTCATGAAATAGGCCCTGCAAGCTGCAACATGCCTTGAGAGCTCAATACTAACACAAGCAATTGTTGAAAAAGGCACAAGAGCATAATAAGAACTGGGTTGACCAGGTTCGATTTCGACCGAGTGTGCAGAAGGAGTTTTACTTACCTATATAAGCTGAGCCAGATTCCAACGCCTTCTTGGTATGAAAGTTCTAGAAGAGACATTTAATGAAGAAATCTTCAGTTTTGTTTATGCTAATTGCCACATCAACAAAAAACAATAAAATAACATGAAAAATTTATAGTAACCTAGTCACGAAGGGTCAAATGTATTTAAAAATCCACAAGATAGTGAAATAACAACAGAAATAAGAGCTGTGGTCACTGAAAATCAAATAAATAAGCGGGGTTCGATTAACTCTTCTATAAAATATTCAACGAAGTCAAACTTGGTTGAAATCTGAAACATCTGCCTCGAGTGGCCAGGTTGAAAACACAGACATCTCGGAAATCTCGGATATCTCGGAATGAGATGTAAATGGATGAGTTAAAGTCGAATTTGAGCGTAAGTTTGATGCATTTCATCGCTTTACGAGCAAAGCACAATGTTACGACCGTACTTGTCCTATTTACCAGACAAAGTACTGTGAACAGGAGGACAGAAGGGTAGAACAGAAGGATACCATACCATTGATGTGCATCAACTGTATGTTTTCGTTGATTGTGTATTAAAGTAATGCATGCAACAGGTTAGGCAAAACGCTATCCAAACGTCAAATGCCAAGCAATCATTGTCACAGCATTCAATGACGCCATTACTGTACATTTTTAACATCTCCGCGTTTTCGAGTATGGCCTATGTCTACTCGAAAACACAGAACTCTCGGAAATCACGGAAACCTCGGAACAGGTTCGTTCCGAGAGATCTGAGAGTTCCGTGTTTTCGACCTGGCCGCATGAAATGCCCAAGAGAACCCAAAAGGCAGCGCAAGAGTTCTACGCCCAGCTGCACCCCAAGACAAGCCAATCAGAAAAACCATAAGGCCAGATTGGTACTCCAATACATCCTCAGATGCCCCCAACAAGCCCATCCCAAAGGACAGCAAAGCACAGAACCCCACAGCCACCCCCAGATTCCCTCAAGCCCCTACAACCCAATACGAACCAGATAGAAAAACCCCTATCAGCCCCCAGAAAGGCCCCACCACCCAAAGTCATGCTATCATTTAGTGTCACAAGAAGATTTTAGCAAAGCAAATATTGTAATCAATGACTTAGGACTGATATTTGGTAGAGAACAGAACAATTTTAACTGATGACCGAAACTAATCACTAAAGGGGATTGTTTGATTTTGAATGTTAAGTTCAGTTCATTACAAAAGTCTGTTGTTGGTATCTGGTAGAGAACAGATGCAATTTGAGTTTCCAACAACAAAATATGTGTAACTGTAGCAGATTGTTTGATGACACAGGGAATGTTGTTCCAGGACTTGGCACCTGCATATCTAACATTTACCATGTTGCCCTTTTAAATATTACACAACAACGTCTTAGGAGATCATGCCACTGTTGCGAAGAAACCTCTGAATGCATTCCAGTAATATTACCTTATTTTAATTCAAACAAAATAATATGAGTCAATCTGCCAGCAAAAGTCCTTGGTTTCCATCATTCAGTCCAATATTATGCCTTTGGAATGAGAATTTTGAAGATAACCAGAAGTTTAAAATAGTAGGCACCTTGCCTCTAGCCACAGCCCTTTGGCCTGAAACCTGCGTTTACCAACCTGCAAGCCTGCGTTTTGCCAACCTGCAAACCTGCGTTTTACACTTGCCGATGTTTTCGTTGATTGTGTATTAAAGCAATGCATGCAACAGGTCAGGCAAAACGCTATCCAAACGTCAAATGCCAAGCAATCATTGTCACAGCATTCAATGACGCCATTACTGTACATTTTTAACATCTCCGCGTTTTCGAGTATGGCCTATGTCTACTCGAAAACACAGAACTCTCGGAAATCAAGGAAACCTCGGAACAGGTTCGTTCCGAGAGATCCGAGAGTTCCGTGTTTTCGACCTGGCCGCCTCGAGTTTCAATCGAGCTCACTAGCTAGACTTATTACCTTGAATCCCTTGTTTTCCTATCTTCTTTCATTTGCTGATGTCACTTTGATACACGTAAGGAGATATCGTATCTGGAGCTGCCGTATGCTGCTGACTTGAGCATCACCAAGTTATATCGATGCAGCATGGAATTATGCCATCTTTACAAGTAGGGCTGAAATGCATGCCGGTTGCATTAGAGCCTTTAAAATTATTGGTAGATTCATCCAAATCGGTTACCAGCCAATGTCTCGGTAAATCTGAGGAAGAGCTTGCGTAAGAGCATTATGTTGAAACTAGACTTTACTGAAAGCCACGATTTACAGAGGTTGAAATTGTACGAATTAGCAATTCTGTGGCAGATATAGGAGGCTTAGTATGAGAAGGATCAGTGTCAGTGGGTCTATTTTAAGCTTTATTGCAAGGATACACTTGTCAATCCAAGCTTTTTGCTTTCAACTTAATCTTTATCCATTGAAGGAAGATTTGCCTTTGTAATCCTTAATGCTTCTTTTGTTGATCTAGCTTCAAATACTTGGTTTTTATAAGGCACGCGAATCAGTCGTTGGTACAAAAATTTCTTAATTTTTAATGAGCATTCTGCTTCCTTGGTTTTTCAGCATCAAGGGTTCTTCATTGTTTTCCTATTTTGTGGATGCAAGAATTGTCATGTTATTTCAAGGATTGCTACAGGCCCTACAGATAAGATTCTTGACATATCAAACAGTACTTAGTAAGAAAGAGGTATTTTTTGCAATCATATAGTTGATTGTAGATACGTAGAACTCAAGAGGGAATTAAGCTTTTCCAAGATACTGTTAAAGAGACATTGTCACCCAGGGTCCTTTGCAGGCATACTGAAATTTCAGACAGCCTGAAAATAAAATTGGCCTAAGCGGAAAATATGAATAAGTGCAGCGGTCGAAATGATAGGAAAGTTTGACTGTCGTTGAGCTTTTTATCACATCAACTACTGCAATGTGGATTCATACTACGTTCTTATACGCGAGTGTTTACTCAGGCCCGTAGGAAGTGGGGGGGGGGCAGGTTGGGCTCAAGCCCCCCCAATAATTTTGAAAACAATGGTGCTACGTCACACAAATTTATTAGATGTATTGTTCTCTATTGTTTTAAGAAAAATTGCCCCCCCCCCCAATCCGAAGCTTCTTCCTACGGCCCTGGTTTACTGTAATTGTAATAATGACAAAAATCAACAACTAGGTGAGATTCTTATAATAAGACCCAGGCCATGTAAATTGACTTGAAAACCTTTCAATCGTAGCACCAGAGTTTCTTCGATGCTTGGCCACAGTAGCATGCGTGCAGACTCTTGGACAGGACAGGAACGAGGCTTATTTCTTTTCAATTTTTTTCACAGAGTCTGCACGCAGAGGCCTAGGCTACATCAGAACTCCTTTCTATAAACTAATTTATGCAGTTCTACGTCCTTCTTCACAACTTTTCCTGGGGGTTGACTTTAATTTGATAGAAGTATAAGTCCACTCAAAGTGAACCCCTGGGATCACTGTGCTCTTCGAATGCAATGATGTAATTCGAAACTGTCATCTTCAAGTGTGCAGAAAGATACAAAATGACGTCATGGATGCACTGTTGTTCCCACGTCCCACGCGATGTTTTATCTGTGTAAAGTGGTTAAAGCGTATTGTAATAATGAACTTCCTGCTGTCTCATCATGTCTGCACATGTTATTGAATTGATGGGAAAAAATATATCTTAACGAGAAAGTACAAGGTTAGAAATCTGCTTGCACTTTTTGGGGAAATGCAAATGCTTGAAAGCTGATTCAAACTGCCAACCTCAAAGGTACTTGCTGTCAGGTAATCAAGAAGGTAAAAACCGGACCAGCCTTTCGTTAGAATGAAATTTGCTTTATTTGTCTTTTGAAGATTTCTAGAATGTTTGCATCTAGTACTTCGGCAGGGATGCTATTTCAAATCTGACTACATCTGTAAGAAACTGTGTCAATTCCATAAATAACCAAATTTAAAGCGAGTGTGAAATGGCTATATAGACTATATAGGCTTCCCTATAAATAGAACAAAGAAAACACTCAGACACAACATTGTTTCTTTGGCTATCAATTATTCACAGCACGTATATGGGACATCGATTTGAGTAGGCTATTTTTAGAATTTTTTGCTCTTTGCCAATGCAAGCTTTTAACATTGCATCGATCGATAAAAGCAAAGATGAAGAGATCAATCAGCTAGATTTATTAATACAATAGTTCAAACTGCGAGAGTTGTTTTTAATCCCCTGGTAGTGTACAAGAACCAGTGATTTTCTGCTTAATGTAGAAATTGCCCTTATATAGAAGGTGCTTAATCAGTTGGTCAAAAGCCAACCTGGAGGCTCTGCAGTTTCCTTTTTCGTGTGGGTTTTTATTAGTTGTAGCTCTAAATCAACTGAAAACGTATGGAAATCTAATAACAGCTTGCGAAGTACGAAAAAACTTGCCAAAGTTGCACTGTTACTCTCTTAGATTCGTCTTATATATTTTATCCTGTTAGCTAGTTTTGCAGCTAACCAGAAGTGTGAGCCGTGAAAAACTATATTAATCAGGAGGCTTACTTATTTATGCCCGGTACAAGACATGCTCCAAGTCTACTTATTTTCTCTGTTTCCTTCGTTAATTCTTTTATAAATTTTTACTGACGGAAGGAAAGAAATGATCGAGACCTGGAGCAAATCCAGAAAGAAATAAACTTGGAACAATCTAGCCCAGAATAGACATAGATATATTTCGTAGCCGCTATAAATAGGCTAAAGAAACGCCTGCACACCCATCGTCTCTTTAGCTAGCTATACAATGAAACAACACGTGTCAAAGTTAATAAACCTTTCTGCTAAAGAAGAGTCTGGATCGAGCAATATTTTTATATATTTTTATACGAGAAGTTTGCTTGAGTGTGGACTTGCCTAAGTGTCTCCTGTATGTACTATATACCGTAAAAACTGCCACCTAAAGTCACTCTTATTTTTGGGTATTTCATTTGACAAGGAAGAGACTTGGGCAAGTCTAGAGTGGCGTTAGAGCTTCTATAACAAGATTGAATATATGGACAAGATTAGTATGGACAAGATTATGGACAAGATTAGAATGGACACTTTTGGCTATGGGTGGATTTTGTAATTGTAAATATTTTCCTCTTTTGCATTAAAACTCTCATACATACATATTTTAGTTTCTTTAAATACTAATTTAACTTTTAACTTTTTTTGTACACCAGGCTGAAAACAAGTATTTACTTAGTCCTGTTATGTACTTTAAAGATATTATCCATACATATACATACATAACTATTGTGCACATTGGAGAATTCTACAAAACGCAGCAAAATTTCGTTTAATTCTGATTCTTTTCAGAAATGCTAAAAGGTCTATTGCTGTTTTCTGTCAACACCCTCACTTCCTTGGTTGCTATTTGTATTGTGACATAGGCCATAGTTCAAAGTACATGTCATGTTTACACAGTGACGTACTCGCGGCATCGCCGACAGAAGTATGACGGAATGTGGTCTGGGGATTAAACTCAGGAACCCCCGGGCTTGAACACAAAATGGCGTGTTCATATTTTGAAGTCTTCCTATCATTCTTCAGGCTCAGTTGGAGAAGCATGGTGTGCAAAGAGATTTGACCGCAAGACTGGCAGGTGGTACTTGAAATAAACATAAAAAGAAAAGAACAACATCGAGGAACAGAGTATGAATGAAAACAATTTGTTTTGATGAAAAATTTATTTCCAATGCTGCTTTGTCATTAGTGAAGTTTCGACACTCGCAGTCAGATGTTTTTTGGCCACCAACAAACTTCGTCGTTACGAAGGAAGATCTGAAACACAAATAGGACAGTAGAAGTCTTCGAGAGAAGTTCATCGAAAGCGGACAAGACTCCGAAGTAAGCACGAAAATCTATTTGAAGTAAACATAAATAATTGGAAGAGATCTCAAGATGATCGGTGAGTGAATTTTCTTTTTATATTTGTTAAACGTTTAACATTTATTTGTTCATTAGGTAAGGTACTGTAGACTATTTGAAATAGGTTTGCTTCAAAAAGGCTAGCATTTTGATGACAAGTGAATAGAATTTAAGAAATCCTGACATAAATCACGAAGCTGTAAAGATTTGACAGATCATACTCTTGAAGTAAACATCAATAACAACATACTGTTTTATTGATAACTTTCGCAGTCTAAGACACGTATTTTTTAAACTGTAGGTGAAGGAAACTCTTTAAATAAGAAACTCAGCTCTAACTTGAACAATCAAGAAATTTCAGTGTTTACAAAATCACTCAAAAGAAACGTTTTCCCTCAAGTTAAGCCCAAGGCAATCCACAGCCAGTTTGGAATTGTTCTCCTTGCGTGTGCAGATTGTATCACCCTGAGTACCAAAAATACTATCTAATTTGAAACTTCATTGTGAAACACTGTCAAATATTCGTGTGAGGCCACAGGCTGCTACAGGGTGTAAAAGTAAAAAAAATTGAGGAAACTCCCAAGAAACCCTGAGGATACTTTGTGTTTTGTGCCCTCAGATGATGAGCATTTTATCAAACTTTCAGTTTGTTCAAACCTCGACAAGGAGGAGAGACAATGGATATTTTCTATCAATAAAGAGTTCGGATTTTCCAGTTGGTAGCAATTCATCGTATTTTCAAAAGCTCTTGCTGGGATCACTCAAAGATTCATAACTAAATTGTTAAAAAATGTCCAGAGACAATTTCGTTTGTAGCGTTTTCGAGCCCTTTGATACAGAGCTTGATAAGTATGTCGCGTTCAATTCCTACCCTGGCCATCCCCCCCCCCGGACATTATAAAACATTGTCTCTCCTTTTTCAAGCCAAACACATATGCTATTCTCCTCCGCAGATGCAATAAAAAGAATTTGCGGAGGAGAGTAGGGAATTGCTACTGCCCAATTGATACAACTACAACAACCACATTGGCAGTAGTTAAGGCGTTTTGAGCGGCGTACGACCAGTAGCAGGCATAAGCTATATTATGAAATCATTTATTTCACCCAAATCCTCGTATATAACGATATTACCTTTGTAACACCCTGCGATTACAAATTGTGTTTCATGTAACAATACTGCTATGCATTGTAAAATTCTCTGCGAGAGGTTATTTCTGAAACGAAATCTAAATTAGGGACAGCTGCATATATTACATTGGTTTAAAAAATGCACTCTTAAAAGCCTGTGTTTGAGATCGATAAGCAATACTTTTGCAAAGAGAGTGCTTGAAAACGATTGCAAAGGTCTCTACATATTGTGTGACTTTGACTTCAAACGAAAATGGAGCTTGAGTCCTTGAGCTATGTTTATCACTTGCCACTAAAAATGCCACAAAGACAGCTAATATTTTCTAAGGCACGTTTGATATCTACAGCGAGAGCGAAACTCTAGCAAGCTGAAAATATGGCAGCTTTTCGTGAGACTAAACTTGGAAACCAGAGGGATAAAATGCGGACCCCGCAGCTTCGCAGGTCCTCGTTGCGTGTCCGTGGTATGACCTGGCAACAAGAATACCTTACGCCTTATTCTGGACATCTTCTGGACAGTATTGGATCCATAGTTAATGTCAAACAAAAACCCAAGATTAAACAAGACGAATGCCGGATAATGACAACAGAACTGTTTTAAATGACATCTGAATGGGTCGATGACGCAATTACCGTGAGAGTTTCATGGTAAATGTTGTTGTTCGATATTTATAGCTGCAGATAAATGTCTTCTGTCAAGAGCTGTCGCGCGAGTTGTCGTAACGAACCAGACTGCCTAAATTGAGGAAGAAGGTGTCGCTTAAAAGGGCCTTCGCAACCGGCATGCCTTGCACGCGTCATTTTATGCATACTTGCACGTGCCGGTGCCATGCTTTCTTCGGCCATTTTCGTGTTGTGTGTACAGGAGCTGCCCCAGTACGTATCCTTGCGCCAGATTCCCCAAATTTCATTAATGCCAATGTCCAACATACTCCCCCCGTTGCATAGACCCATATACCGGCATAGACCTGGCCTGGTTACGTACTTGTATTGAAAGCATTTGGTTACGTTGGGAAATTGCAGTTTCAAGGGAACCTGTATCGTTCTGAATGAGTCAGCATTCATTATTGTTATTGTTGTTGTTGTTTCATGGTGAATGACCCCATAGATGATAGAGTCAATTGTTATGAACGTTGTGTACAAGGAAAAGCCAGTGCTGTGACAACACAGCGTGTTTTGTGTACAAATAAAGTAGAAAAGGAAAGAATTCATGCTAGAAAAGGAATGAATAAATCAAAAAGCTAAAATAAGTTGTTATTCGAAAAACATCTTTTCAGGAAGTTATTGTTTTCTCTTCAGCGGTTTTTCCTAAAGAGGCAAAATGAAACATGTCCTTCTTTCCTGTGGTGTTGGGTGCAGTCACTGGAATATAATTACCTCCGAAAATATCTATTTGTTTACACATATCATTTTGACCTTCTTCGGTCTCGTTTTATGGTGTCAATGCGCGATAAAGATAGAATTCTTTCCGTTCAATACAGACAATGGTATACAAGATATGACCAAAAGAATCTCTATACCAGCCCCCTTTGCGTCTCGGAGAAGTTCGATTGATTTGATTGATGGGTCTGTATTGACCTATGACATTTCGTCCGTTGTTTCCCTGCGTTCTTTGATTTGCTGATATCACTTGATCAATAGGGACTCATACCATTACTCTTATAAAATGGGCCCCTTGTTTCAGAATGGCCTATATTAGCAGGAGTTCTCGTCCCCTCAGTAAAATCGCATCAAAGTCTTATTTAAAGAGCTTAAACATTGAGAAGCAAACTTTTAATACAAATAGTAACGTTTTCCTGACCTACTAATCGCAAAATTCATACCTTTCAAGCAGTAAGCTTCCTCTGTAGAAACAAAATAGATCCATCGCAGCTACGAGAACTCTAGGCCGTATCAACCGTTTTCTGTATTCAACAACAACAACTGTCTAAAAAGCGCCTCCTTATTGGTTGAAATCTAAATTCTAGCAATTTGATTGGTAAATACGGAAGCACTTCATATGGGCCTTAAGGGGGCCCACTTTTAAAGGAGAAATGGCATGAGTCCCTATTACCAGGTGATATCGGCAAATCAAAGAACGCAGGGAAATAAAGGACGAAAAGTCGTAAGTCTAATAGCTGACCTATCCTGGTAGCATCCTGGTTGCGTTTTACGAGGTATTAGGTATGTGAAATTTAGAAAAGTATTCACGGGTTTATTTTGTCTTCTTCACTTGTTCACCGTCTGATTAGGCCGTGAAATGAGGTTTTCGGGCATAGGTCACGAGCAAAAATCGGCGGAAACATTTGATTCCTATGCTCGACTGGACACAACCAAAAGCCAAATCAGACTTGGGGCAGGTTTATTTTGACTCCAATTGATGGTTCCCACATGTTTTTATGACGTACACAATCAATAGACTTTCGTGACTGGCTCCTTGTTAATGAGAGCTCAATCACATTGAACTGTTTTCACAGTGTCACTCAAAGCTCAGAAGTACAGTACACCAGTTATCAGAAAAACCGGAACAGAGAATGTAACTGGTACCCTTCATTCTACGGAATGGAAGCATGGATACGGGATCAGGAAGCAAAAACCCTCGTTCGCAATTGTGCTTTAGGATATTTCAAGCTTCTTCATACTTATGCGGTCTTCTATTTCTGGCTTGCATAGGGATAAATACTGATTCCTTTCATCTCCACCATCTGAATATAGACAGATGAATTAACCATTTTCCGAAATCATCCAACCAATTTCACCTCAAAACTGTACATATAACAGCGTCGCTACTTTAAGAGAATCAGGTCAGAAGTCTGTTTAACCTTTGCTGTTATATTCCTGACTTCCGGCTCCTAAATGTCATTCCAGGTTCCGGATAATACCACAGCCATTCGGAAAAATAAAGCAGCTTATCCTTCACAGCAGCATTGACGTCATTACCAGTAACCTGCCCATGTTTACGATTAGAATTGTTTGTTCTTAAAGCGTATGTCAACCAATGAGAGCTCGTTCCAGCCAAGGCTGACGAACATGGGGTTTGGTTGATTCAAATACGAGCTATTATTGTTGTATACGAGACTTCTGAATTTGGACGGACGGATGGAGAGCAAAATTCATCGTACAAGTACAATAGTCTCCTTTTCGCTAAAATGAAGAACATTGGTTGGTCATCACCGAAAACCCAAAGAGGTATGTGGTTACCACGAATGTATGCTCGTTCAGGCTTGCAGCTTTAAAAGCTGCCAAACATTCCCAGTGCCTGACGATTGTGTTTTTCTTTCTTCTTTCTGTAATTCAACAAGTGCATTGCAAGAAAATCATGCAGGTTGTACAGTGTGTTCTGTGCTTTGAGGGACTTTTGATGGCAGTATCTTACTTCTTGAAGGAAGAATAATCGAACTTGCTAGCCTATGTGCAGAGTTTTCCTTCTAACTTATGTCATTCCGTCTTCGCTCCGTATTTTGATTGTGTTGTGAGCCCGTTGCGAACACGAATAAGGAGCTGCTGCAGCAGGCAATGCATAATAGCTCAACGCATGCTTGAATCATACCATCGTCAATAAACAACTATTGACTATGATCATACAGTAACTGTATAAGAAGTAAGTTTTCTTATTGATTGCACAAATCATCTAATGTATTCTTTGATGAGGATTTTGATGATTTTAGGGTATCCCAATTCTAGAAATGGCAATCGTTCTTGGCTTACACCGAGAAGTTTTAGGTTCGGCACTGGGGCTGCGTTGCACGCTTCCAACTTTAACAGTAACTAAAATTAGAAATACGTTTCTTGTTATGTCTGTAACACTTCTAACATTGAGTTCCTAAATCTCTGACATTTTTATTCTAATTCTGGGTTCATTATGCAGTAACACAATATTCGTGTCGTGAGCAGGGTGCGGCAAAGTGTAATGCTGGATGCAGCCCTCAGACATCCACGCACTAAAAATTATTCTTCACTTGCTAACTGACAAGCGTATCTTTTGTTTCAAGCTAAATTTTCAGAGGTGTTCTGGCCTAACTCAGCGAAACGGAGCCAGAATGCCCAGAGAACGTACAAGGGGTGACACTTCTCTCTCTGACGAGCAAGGCATGCAAGGCGTGGCATTGTGTTACAATATTTCATTGCACGCTTCAATCATTTGGTGATCAAAATGAGAAATATGCCTTCTTCATTCGTTGGAGTAGCGCTTAACGTTAAATCTGCTAATTTCATTTAACCGTAGTTGGGGAATTAAAGAGGTTATTTGCAAGCATAAAGTTTTCCCCAGTAATCTATACAACACAATGCCCCCAGGCAACAAAGCGAGGGCGTATTCTTACAGGGTTAGACACGAAAACATAGCTACCTCGCTGTTAGAAATTTGTATCCATTGGGCCTAAATACTTTCAACGAGCACAAACGCAGGCTTTGAAATGTTGTGTCAATTTCAAATGCATACACAAGGATGCATTTAGAAAACAGAGAACTTCCAGTATAAGTAAATTGTTTCACACAGATTCATATTTTCAAAAGACAAATACTTGGACCTTCGTTTTTCAATTTTTCCTGTTGTGCAAGCTTTGAAACGTATATTAGTTCAACTTTTCAGTGCTTCATACTCAAATGCCCAAAAGTTTTAAACTATCAATGAATATCGCGGTGTTTATATCTATGTTAAACATTCTATAAAGTCTTGGATTAAATCTGGAAACTCCAACAATTTGGACCATTTTGCTAGACTAAGTCAAAGTTGGGGACATTTTTGGAAAATCTGACGAAATTCAGGAGTGATCGCCTAGCAGCAGTATTCCAGCTGCCTGATCCTGCACTGAAATATTATTCTGAATGATTTGGATGATTTCAATCAACAGGCAAACACCGCTATTTTTCAGAAATCACTGCATCGTATCATGCTTTGCAACAATCTTATGCGAACTGATTCGATGATTTCAAAAAACAAGCAACACGATGATTCATACAGGAATCACTCTTTCATATCATGCTTAACATTACAATCCTGTGCGAACTGATTTGATGATCTCAATCAACAGGCAAACACGGTGATTTCTGCAGAAATTACCCTTTCATATCATGCTTAACATTACAATCCTGTGCGAACTGATTTGATGATCTCAATCAACAGGCAAACACGGTGATTTCTGCAGAAATTACCCTTTCATATCATGCTTAACATTACAATCCTGTGCGAACTGATTTGATGATCTCAATCAACAGGCAAACACGGTGATTTCTGCAGAAATTACCCTTTCATATCATTCTTAACATTACAATCCTGTGCGAACTGATTTGATGATCTCAATCAACAGGCAAACACGGTAATTTCTGCAGAAATTACCCTCTCATATCATGCTTAACATTACAATCTTCTGTGAACTGACTCGAATTGATTTGATGATTTCCATCAACAAGCAAACACGGTGATTTATGCAGAGAAATCACTCCATCATATCATGCTTTTTATTACAATCTTATGTGAACTGATTTGATGATCTCAATCAACAGGCAAACACGGTGATTTCTGCAGAAATTACCCTTTCATATCATGCTTTTCACTACAATCTTCTGTGAACTGACTCGAATTGATTTGATGATTTCAATCAACAGGCAAAAGTGATTCAATGGGCAGCATATCTGACTTCGATGCTGACTGCAGCTATTCATTGCTGATCGATAAGCAACCAATCGTATGTGCAGATGGCCTAATGATGAAATGTTCGATCGTTGATAACACATACATACCACAGCAAATGATCAGCTATGATGAGTTCATTGCATCTGTCAGAAGAGCTATTGAAATACTGAGGACCCCAGAATGTTCCCCTGTAAGTATGAACTCTTTAAAGAGTCATTATAACCCAGGGTCCTTTGCGGGATGCTGCAATCACTGACTGTCTAAATGTCAAATCTGGACTAAGCGGAAAAATATATGGATCCGCAATGCAGTACTTAAACTAACAGAAAACGCAACTAAAGTCAGAACTTTCTATAAACAGGGTCCATAAAAATCCTGGTCTATAAAAATCCAACAAGCGAGGGAACAATTGACCATGATCCCTTGCGCCCCATTATAAATCTAATCGACCAATCAGGTCAATCGAAATTCTAAGCTGTCTTCTTTTCCATTCACAGAGTCTTCCTCGACGATTTGAAGATGATTCCAATTTCCGGACCAGAGCAATCAGCTTTGGAGAGTCTACTTCGCAGACCACAGTCAGTTCTCCTCCAATAAGAAGAGCTTACAGCGCAGGCAGGTCACGTGCGTCGTCACTAAAATCAGCCAGATCCTCTCCGCAATCAATTCTCCTACGCACACCAGGAAAAAACAAAGACTTCGATAAAGGCAGTTCTGAAAGCATCTCTTCTGTAACTGAGGAGGAGAGGTACTTGAAAGAGAAGTATGCTGCGCAGATAAAAGGTTTCATAGAGAACGATAGAGACTATGTTTATATGGAGTCGCTGCGGAGCATCACAGAAACAGCGGCCTTAATTAGTGCGATTATTGAAAATAAATTGCCGACCGTTGTCGACTTGGAGGTGAATAAAGACAGTACTATGACGTTGTGTTACCAAGCAATCACTAATTTTAAGCAAGAGTTTATGATGCTCAAACTCAAGTCAGATTATTGTTTGTTTTTAGCGCCATTTTGAGGGACTCTGCGAAGGAGTATTGTTCTCCTCCATAGAGGTGAAGTCTGTTTGAATGTATAAGTCCTTCGCAGCTCCATATCGTTTAGAAAGTGAACGGAAGTGGACAAACAGGCAAGGAAACCGATGGAAGTAACTAGCGGAGAATCTGAAAACTATTGTTTTGCTGTATGACAATAAGGGCCTTTCGTTTTTTGGCCTTTTGCAGATTTCTAAATTCGTGCTAACGTTGAAGTAGGAGAAATCAAGATTAACTCAAATGAATATTGTAAAGAGTAC
>REGL01001780.1:29890-42433 GCA_004194395.1 Aurelia aurita complex sp. Pacific
TTCTGAGCGAGGAGTCCTTTATGATTTGATCATGTATTTTAGGCCTTTTTCAATCATTATGCAACCACAAAGTTTTTCAAGATTTGAATTTACAAATTTTTCCAATACTTGTAACAAAGCGAGAAAAATCACAAAAATACTTCGATCTTTTGGCTGTCAAGCAGATATTGATTCATTCTAATCCATCCAGTACTCTTGATGCTATGAATTTTCAAAAGTGGGAACTTTTTTCTGGTTCACCCGGTAGAAATATACGTATTTAGTCTTGAAAAGTCACTGATTTTCTTGTTGACTTTTGAACATATTTCTGTTTCATTTTATATTCTTTCAACACTGTAACCCCGTTGACAAAGGTCGCTTTTCAGGTGGCCGTGACAAAAATTTACAATTTAAAATTTACATGTTAAAATCTACAAACGAAAATATATAATCTAATTACAAAACTAAAGTGAAATTAAGATTAATACATAATGTTAAAACCGAGATTGATAAAACCAAGGGTGGCAGGATACAATCAGACCGGATCAGAACAGATCAGACCCCACGCCCACCTCGAAATACCACACTTTCTTTTAGCACCCCATGGTAGGCAAAGGATCCAACAGACACCAGTCCAATCAAACTGCATGCCACCACCCATGATCATGCTTTAAAGTCGATGTTTGAAAGCATATAAAGAGGGTGCTTGCTTAACCTCTGGTTCAAGGCTGTTCCACAGATTCACACCCCGATATGAGAATGACTTTTACCCATTACTCGTTTTAAAAAGAGGGACACGTAAGTCAGTCTCAGACTTTCTCAACTTGACAGTGTCACGTGTTGAGTTCTTTGAACAAATATTCGAGAGATAGGTCGGTGCAAGACCATTTAAGGATTTGTAAACAATCGTCGCTGTCTCTCGTTTGATAATTTCAGCGATAGTTGGCCACTTTAACTTTTGTATAAGGGCATCGACAGGTGCATCATAGCTACTATTTGTCACAATTCTGGCAGCGCAATTTTGTAAGTTTTGCAGCGTAAGTCTCCTAGATTCCCCACAGCTCCCCCACACAGGGTAACAGTAGCGGAAATGCGGTTCAACAATACCTCTATAGATTTGGCTAAGAGTTTCCTGGGGTAGTATTTTCTTAGCATACTTTAAAAACCCAATAGCACGAGAGACCTAAGCACGCAATAACGTTTTAACATGCTTGTTAAACTTTAATTTGCTGTCAAGTTCAATCCCTAGCAATTTAACATGATCTGTCTGCAGATAATTTGTTCTCCTCGATGTTAAGCCGCAATCCTCTCTTTCCTTTCAACCCAAGGAACATTAGCTGAATTCCTTTGGGTTTGCAACCATTCCATTGTTTGTAAAACCACCGCTGTTGTTATTGGCACCGCATGACTTTTGGGTCCGCACCGCATGACTTTCATCCGGACCCTAATGATAACAGTTTATATTGTACTGATAGGTCATCCTGTTAAAACATTCGATTATTATTATTATTATTATTATTATTATTATTATTATTATTATTATTATTATTATTATTATGGTTTTTAAATGCATCAATGACCTTGCTCCTACCTATTTTTTCAATCTTTTCACCAAAAAAGCTGATTGCACCGAGCGCAGCCTACGAAATACAAACACTGACTTAAGGCTGCCTTTGAAAAGTTCCGCTAATGGACAAACATGCTTTTCATTCATGGGTGCAAAAAGCTGGAACAGCCTTTTAACTGAGGTTAAACAGGCATCTTCGGTCAATGCCTTCAAGAACCATATTTAGCGTAGACTGTTGTGTAGATAATATATTTTAGATACCCTGTAAATTGATTTTAACACTGATCATTATTTCTACCATTGTTTTTAATAGATCAATTAGACTTTGACATATTGTAAATAGGCTTTTTCTTTCCTTTGTATTATATTATTATTATTGTATTGTATCGTAGATGGAGGGCCCCTTGAAAATCAGCACTTGCTGAAGGGCTACCCTCCCTAAATATATGAAATCAAAAACAAATAAAAAATCAGTCGCAATACTCTCTTCGCAATCAGGATGTTACTGGGCGAATAAGGGCAAGAACAGAACAATTCAATCTAGTTTCTATCTTAACTGCAAATCTGAATGGAACAAACTCGATCCTGAGATTAGTCTTGCACCGTGCATTGCTGTTTTCAAGTCAAAGCTTCTATCAAGTATTCGTCCCCCTGCAAAGTCTGTCTTTGGGATCCATGACCCAATAGGTTTATCGTATCTTTCCCAAATAAGATTCGGTCTTAGTAAATTAAATTGTCACAAATTTAAGCACAACTTAAAGGACACCATAAACCCAATGTGCCCAACGTATGACGGCATTGAAGATACGGAGCACTTTTTGCTGCTTTGCCCTTCATTTGACATCCAATGACGAGATCTTCTCGCTGGCATTTCGGTATTACGATCATCTGTACAAATCAACAGCCTTTCAAACAAAGTTCTGATACAACTGTTATTGTATGGTGATAAAGACCTTTCTAGTGACGTTAATAAGCATGCACTCGAACTGATTCTAAATTTAATTCACCGTACTGGTCGGTTTGACTAAGGAAATTCTGAACTTTTTCTACATTTCATAGTCACCAAGTCCCCTTGCTTCTCTTTCTTTTGCTTTAAGTTTGTTTCACATTGGATGTTAGGCTCATTGGGCACTAATCCATTCCAATTCGAAATCGAATCTCCAGTTAACCCATTCTTGTGGAAAAGACCTGATTGCCCAAAATTAGCTCGACATACAAAGTGAAACAAACCTTAGTATTTATCAGTAGAAATCGTTTATGTGTATTTTTCGCAGCTGTATATTTAATTTTAGTTTAGTTACACGTTCTATATGTTAATGACTGCGGAGTTGTCATGGTCTCGTGCACTCCGTGGTATCACCCTTGTAGTGTAGTAAAGTAGCTCGTCAGAGAAGAACGGAACGAAACAAATTTGCAGAAATTGCTCAAGACCGGATGTTTTTCAACAAAATTTGGAGACATTAAATTGAAAATGAACTCAAATTGATGCTTGAGTCATTGGCAAGTGAATTATTTAGCTCAAGAATACAAACTAAGCCTTATTGGGGCCAACGTATGAGGTTTAATCGGTGAGAAGCTAAGGCCCAAATAAGATCGCTGAAAATCGCCTGCGATTTTGATATGTAAAAGAAGGGACAGTGTTTGGGTTATTTCTTAGGGCAATATCCATAATCGATGAGATTTTATCCTTATATCTTATTTGTAGCGAATTCTATCAATGTTTCAACGAAGGTCAATATTCGTCGACCGGAAAATGAATACAATTTCGGCTCCAAATTAGATATTTGTCCACGCACGCTACCCTACCGATTTTTCAAAAAAAATTCCATGTAATTATTGTAATTTAGTAGCCATTTAAATTTTCGTGAGGGTACTCAAGACTTCCTTTCCGTCGAACGATTTGATATCAAGGGGTTAGAAAGAGGCGATTTGATTGGGAAGCTTATTTCCAAGGTAGGCTATGGTCTCAATTCCAAAGGACGTGGTTCGCACCTTTAGAATTTGAGCGTTATTGCCATGCCTTAGATTGTAGCTAATACCTCGCTCCATAAAAATATCCCTCATGAAAGGTGGATTTAGATCAGACTTTGTTTTGAAAATTTCCGTCATAAGCAACTGTAGGTTTCTTACATGGATGGGCACCGAATTGGTCTGCTCCAGGAGAGAACCAAAATCATTTCCGTGATCCTAGTACGCAATGCGCAGTGCCCTTTCGTGAACATGATTTATTCTATGGTTTAAAGTTCTGTCATAAAACATGTAAAAAAGTGGACAGTAGCTAAAGTGCGATAACACAAATGCTCTCATTAGCTGCTGCAATTTGTATCGTCCGCATAGTTACAGATTTTGGTTTCCTCCAAGAACATGAAGAAATCATTCAGGTATATGTTAAACAAAAGGTCTTTCTTACAGTATGGTCTTATTGTCTGGGGTCAAACATATGCAACATACATAGAACCAATCTTCCGGTTGCAGAAAAAGGCTATCAGAGCGATCTCATTTCAGCCTCGCTTGTCTTCCTCGCTTCCCATCTTTAAAGATCTTAAACTTCTCAAACTTTCTGAAATTTTCGAACTCAGGCTCTTAACTTTTGTTTTTGACTCTGTCAACAAGACGTCCCTGATTGCTTTCATAATTCCTTCCTATTTAGTTCATCTGTTCATCAATATTCCACTAGACAGGCCAGTCAAGGAAATTTATACCTGACTCAAAAAAACAGCCTTCAATATGGTCTAAAATCGTTACGTTACCTCGGTGCCAAACTCTGGAATACATTTTCTGCAGAACTCAGAAACGCCCCATCAAAAATATCCTTCAAAACAAACCTGAAAATTTACTTATTGAACAAGGTCAACTAATATTCTGAGCTATTCTGATACAGTAGTGTCCCGCATATAAGAAACAACTTTTTCAATTTCAGGTCTGATGCGTTTCTTATAGGATGAGATAAACTTGCAAATCAGGGTAAAGTTTCTTATTACAAAGACATATACTGTTGAACCAGACATGATCTCTATTGATGATTATTATTTTGAATTGTATTTGTAAATTTTCACTTCCAGAAATGCTACAATTATTTCAGGAAGGTGCTTTTTGCAGACAAAATTACGTTTTTCATTTGAATAGGTACAGTTCAATACAACTGGAAAGCTGAAAAATCCCAAGGTTTCAATCCATAGTTTTTAAATAAGAAAAAAGCTTTTTTCAGACCTGAACAAGTTTCTTATAAAATGGGGTATTATTTTGAAAATCAGGGTCTGTGTTTCTTAAATTTGTGTTTCTTATATGCGGGACACTACTGTACCTTACAAATAGTCTTAACAACTAAATTAATTCAATAAGAAATTAGGATAGGGGGGGGGGCTCCCTCAACGATTAGTTTAGCTATTGAGGGGGCTCCTCCTCTAATTAATTCTCTGCATACAATTCATGTTTTTCTCTTTGTTAGTATTCGTATATTGTATCAATGTCATTTACAATGGTATTAATTTCCTGTAATATTGTCCATAAGTCTTGTATTTTGTTGTATAGTTAATATGTTTGAATTGTATGTATGGAATTTAAAATATAAAACTGAAACTGAAAAACTGAAACTGAAAGGGGTCCCAAGAGTGAACCTTGTGGTACTCACAGGACAGTTTTGTCCACGTGCTGAATGAACCATTGACCTTTACCCTCTGCTTCCTATCGTCAAGATAGCTATGGATGAACAGCCATGCAGACCTGTTGAAACCGTATGCATTCAATTTTGTAATCAATAGTTCGTGATTTAGACAATCGAAGGCTTTCGAAAGGTCTGTCAGGACGGCCCCTGCAACGCCACCGTTGTCCAATGACTTCTTGCAGGTCTCCACAAAATTTAAAAGTGCATGCTGTGTACTATAGCACTCTCGAAACCCACAAAGAAATGGGGACAAGAAGCTTTGGACAAAAGGTAACGATTGATCTTGCATCAAACTTTCGTAAATTTTTGATACTGATGGCAAAACTGTGATGGGTCGGTAGCTCTTTTTTGTAAATGCGTCCTCTTTTTTAAACAGCGAACTTATATCTCCAGCTTTCAGTTCTTCAGGAAAAGTACTTTTGGATAATCCAGAGTTGTACAGATTTTGAATGACTGAACAAAATATATCAGAATTTTCCTTAAGAATTCTTGCAGGTATGCAGCTGATCGGAGAAGCCTTATTCGAATTAAGGTTACTGTAACGGTTCAGGCGGTGATTAAGAAACTCCGTTTACTACGGCCGTTCGTCAAAATATACCAAACAAACTTATGCATCATTCGACGCAGAATTAAACGTAGAATATCATAAAAATATATTCAGTTGATTAAAATTGCAAATGATTTATTCTAGATTTTAGGCAAAATCGACCACCCTTGCGAAAAAACCTTTGTGTTCCCCAAAAACAACAAATCATCGAAAAGCTGTTGATTAATAATAACGTTCAAGTTCAAGCTCTGTTGCAGATAGACAAAGTTACCAAAACAGCAACAACAGAAAGTCACACCTTGGACAAAGCTCCTTTCAATGGAGACAATCGTAGCAAGACTGAAAATAAAGGAAAGCAAACAAAAGAAACTGCAAAAACATCGAAAATTGAATCACCGCACTCCAAAGAACAGAAGTCAGACTCAGCAAAAGCTAGCCAAAACACGGAACAAAACGAAGCAAAGAAAATGGTTTAGTTGGTCGGAGACTCGCTCCTTCACGGCATCCATGAACGTGGCCTTACAAAGAAGCATAATGTCAAAGTGAATGCTCATGGTGGGGCAACAACACGTGATATGATTGACCACATTAAGCCAGTATTGAGAAGAAAACCTGACACCATAGTCTTGCACTGCGGTACTAACGACCTGACTGCAAATATAAACACGATCGAGCAAATGGAAGAAATCTTGAAAGTTGCAGAGCAAGAATCGAGCAACACGAAAATAGTTATATCCAGTGTCGTGACAAGGGCTGATCAAGCAGGTATGAAAAAGAAGGTATCCAAGTTGAATAACAAATTAAAAACTTTTTGTGATGAAAATGGTATCAAGCTGATCGACCACAGCAACATCAACGACAAATGTTTTGCCATAAAGCGCCTCCATTTAAACAAAAGAGGAGACTCTTATTTATCTAATAACTTTCTTAAATTTATAGGGGATCACTGAATTGCAGACTCCTCACCGAAAACAGATCAACATTCAAAAGTGCCACTAAACATCTCTGACGATCAACCCGGTAGTGACAGCCTATCTTTTAGCCCAGATTTAACTCGCTTAAATGCCGAGCAGGATCCCTTTACTAAAATGAAGGAACTACGGCTAAAAAATCCTAATAATCCCATAATTTCTTACCTGAATATCAATTCAGTGAGAAATAAGTTCGAAAATTTCACCAGTATGATTTCGGAGTATGTCGATGTTATTGTCATCGCAGAGACAAAACTAGATGACACTTTTCCAAAAAACCAATTTTCATTACCAGGGTTTAAAGCACCTATTCGGTTGGATCGGACTGCAAATTCCGGTGGACTCCTAATTTTAATTAATGAAAAGATTACTTCGAAGCAAATCAAAACCATAACGGTCCCTGGTGATATTCAGGCAGTCCCTATCGAGTTGAACATTAACCATTCTAAGTGGTTGCTTTTACCCATTTATAAACCTCCTTGCCAAAACGAGGCTTACTTCTTAGATGAAATCCAAAAGGTTGTTGACTTTTGTGCCCAATCAGTAAAAAATTTACTTCTTTTTGGAGATTTCAACATGGAAGTAACTAACCTTACGCTGTCTTCTTTTATTGATAGTAACGTTTTGTTTAGTATGATTAGAACACCTACCTGTTTTAAATCCGCACAGGGGAGATGTATTGACCTTATGTTGACCAACAAAAAATACAGTTTCAAAGATACTCAAACCATTGAGACAGGTTTTAGTGATTTCCATCACTTGATCTATACCATACTCAAATCCCGATACACTAAATTGCCTCCAAAAAGCATAAGATATAGAGACTACAGTAAATACTCTGAAGACCAGTTTCTTACTGAATTGTCTTTCAATCTCTTTTTTTTTTCTATTCATATAAAATATTACAATACATCAATACGTTCTACCATACTATCTAATTACTATACAACAATACGGGTACGATACCATGAGGAGCAAAAGACAATGACTACCCCATGGCCAATACATAAAGATGCACAATGTTAAACAAAAATACAAAGGAAAATAACTAAGCTAAAATAAATATTGGCTACGAATATACAATGAAACTGAAAACAAAGTAGGTGCTTATCTATGGGACTTTGCAGCAATGGAACATTTAAAAGCGTTCTGTAGCATGAATGAATTTGAGGGTTGCCTCGAGTAGCTTTTTATTGTTGTCGATGGTTAACCTTTTATCTCCATACAGAATGAATTTGAGTAAAACTTCATTTGAAAGAGAGGAAAAACCATGAGGTAGCAATATTGCATTTACACTATTGAGAAGATCAGATCTAGGCCCATTATAAGAATGGCAAAGCAGCAGGAAATGTTCCGTGTCCTCTACCCCATCATTTGCGAGACACAAGGGGTTGACTGTATCTCTGAAGTTATGCCTAAATCTATGAAAATTTAGTTTGCTGAGTCCTACCCGTAACTGAGTGAGAATAGCTAGACCTTTTGGATCATGAATACCGTACACAGGTTCAGGAGGAGGTCGAATAAGTTTCGACAATTTTGCTTTAAAAACACACAGTGAGGGTGATAATCTAATATCTGGATCAAGCGTGTTCCATTCAGATAAACAGTCGGGATAAAAGCTATTCTTGAATCTCGTCGTTCTTGCCTTTATCTGCCCTATTATATCTGCTTTACGAAAACAATACATAGCTTGTTGTAATTTTGGAATGGGGTATCTTGTATAGTCTGGGGTAATACCGTTGACAATCTTGTAAAAAAGGACAAGGCGTCTGCTCCAACGTCTTAGGCTTAAGGATTCCCAACCAAGCTCCTCATAGAGCTTTTCACGAGATGTTCCTTTCCATGCACCAGTCACTGCAAGTGCAGCAGAATATTGAACTGATTCAAGTTTTTCCATATGATTATTCAGCGAGGTATCTTGACTGAATTCGCATTTTTTGGGTGGGATGTGGTAAATGACATCACCATAATCTAAATGTGGCCGCACATACAGTTTATACAATTCAATTAAAGTGTGACGGGGCAAATACTTTGAAAGAAATTTTATCATTCCTATTCCGCGTCTGCATTTTTGTATCGCTGACTGAATGTGAGTGGCAAAGGACAATTTAGAATCAAGTATAATGCCAAGATGTTTATGTTCATTCATTCTAATGACTGGGATATCATTGAAGAGTACTGGTGGATGATCGGCAGAAACTTTCTTTCTTGAAAAAGTCACTTCAACTGCTTGTTTTGTTGGATCAGGATTAAATAACATGCGCCATTTATGTGCCCAACTTTTGATGAGGTCAAGATCATGATTCATGTCTAAAGCAGCCTGATTGGGATCACGAACAATGGTGAAGAGTGAGGTATCATCAGCAAAGAGTTTGACATTACACTTAAGATTATCTGTCAAGTCGTTGATGTACACAAGGAAGAAAAGTGGACCTAAGATGGAGCCCTGGGGGACGCCCGCAGTAACTGAACCCCATTCCGATGTTTTACCATTCAGAACTGTGCGCTGTTTTCGGTTTGCAAGGAAGTTTTTGATGAGTGAAAGTAAGTTTCCTGAAATGCCACAACGACGAAGTTTATAGACAAGACCTTCGTGCCAAACCCTGTCAAATGCTTTGGATATGTCGAGATAGACGGATCGAACATCAAGGGGTGGATTGCAATCAAAGGCAGAAAATATGGTATGAACGATTGATAGCAGTTGGTTTATCGTAGAATCATTAGGACAAAATCCTGATTGGTTCGGGTTTAATAATTCGTTAGCGCTTAGGTGCTCGTAAAGGGTATCATAAATTATTTTCTCAAGAATTTTCCCAAAGATTGGAAGAAGGGATATCGGACGATAATTTTGCTTCAGATGTTTACTGTTTTTCTTATGGACAGGAACAATATTTGCCTTTTTCCAGATTTCTGGGAAAATGCCATTTTCAATGCAATTGTCAAATATCATTTTAAGTGGAATCACTAAAGCATCATCACTGATCTTTATCATGCGCACTGAAATTTCATCCCAACCATGTGCTTTATTAGGATTTAAAGATCGAATGATTTTTAATATTTTCTCATCAGAAATATGGATACTGGCCAATGTAGGGACATTACTTGTAGCAAAGTTAGGAATTTGGCTGCCTGTATCTATAGTGGTACACTGAAGAATGAAATAGTCGTTAAAGATTTGAGCCTTTGCTGTAAAATCCAGGACAAAAATGTCATTTTCCAAAAGGGGTGGTATTGGTGGAATCTTAGCTTTATTTAAGACTTTGTTTATTAGTGACCAGTAGGTTTTTTGACAAGTGTCAGCATTTGACAGGGTTTGACCGATTTTCATAAGGTAATTATGCTTTGCATCCTCTACTAATTTGCTTCCTTGAGAGACCATGTGCTGGATTCCTTCAAATCTTTCTTGTGGCTGACCATTTCTGATAAAGGACTTATATGCGCGATTTTTTTACGAATAAAATTTTTGATTGTCTTTGTTATCCAAGGTGCCTGCCGAGGCCTACTGTCGTGAATTTATTTGGAATAAAGTTACTGAAGATGTTCAGTAAGACTTCATTCAATATACTGGCTTGCTGATTAGGACAGCTGACTTCATCCAGAGTTTTACGCCAACAAAACATTTCAATACTTCTTCTGATGGCAATTACATTAGCTCGATCATAAAACCAAATCCTACGAGTATAGGATGGAGGGGCTAAATTGTTCACAGCTAATTTGCCATAGACAATCTGATGGTGACATTGTTCATGTAGGGTAGGGTGAACACCGGTCTCAAGGAATAAATTTGGTTGGTCCGTAAATAGCAAGTCAATACAAGACCTTGATTGCCCCATAAGATGAGTTGGTTCTGAGATCATTTGATGCAGACCAAGATCGGATGTAAACGGTTCAAAAATTTTACCCTCTTCGTTTTCAGTATCGTTCTCCCACCACTGAGGTGAGCGACAGTTAAAATCCCCTGTGACAATCACACAGTATGGATTCTCGGCAGCCATCTTGGATCTTAGCTCAAAGCCATCCATAAAAACTTGGAATTGTTCTTGATTTTGGCTAGGACTTCTATATAGTACTGCAAAGAAATACCTTTTCCTGTTCAGTTGAAATTCACATACTATGCTTTCAGGTAATGTTTCGAGGTCATGCCGTTGTTTAGCTGGAAATGATTCCTTATAGTAGAGCCCAACACCCCCTCTCTTTATGTTTTGGGGATGGTTGTTTTTAATAAACGAGTAGCCATCGAGGGTTAATTTACTTTCTTCAATAGTGCTATCAAGATGGGTCTCAACAATACCTATCAAGTCATGCTTATAAATTTAATTGTATGCCTCGATAAGGGAAACCCGCGCGAAGTCATGCGCACAAATACTATTCAGATTCCAAGAACAGAAACTCAACGTCACCACTCAGTAGGATGGATTTATAAATGGTCCATTGCATCCAAAGTCTATTGAAAATGAGACAAAGTAAATAAAGGTGACCATAACCAAGACAGACCAGTGTCATTGTTCTACCTTTGTGCTGAAAAAAGTTCGAAACAGAAGGGGGAGTCTCTTGGTGAGTTCTAAAATTATGTAAAGTATAATTTTGCTATAGCAGTAAAGTTGGGTAAATAAAGGCAAGNGAAATGATTCCTTATAGTAGAGCCCAACACCCCCTCTCTTTATGTTTTGGGGATGGTTGTTTTTAATAAACGAGTAGCCATCGAGGGTTAATTTACTTTCTTCAATAGTGCTATCAAGATGGGTCTCAACAATACCTATCAAGTCATGCTTATAAATTTAATTGTATGCCTCGATAAGGGAAACCCGCGCGAAGTCATGCGCACAAATACTATTCAGATTCCAAGAACAGAAACTCAACGTCACCACTCAGTAGGATGGATTTATAAATGGTCCATTGCATCCAAAGTCTATTGAAAATGAGACAAAGTAAATAAAGGTGACCATAACCAAGACAGACCAGTGTCATTGTTCTACCTTTGTGCTGAAAAAAGTTCGAAACAGAAGGGGGAGTCTCTTGGTGAGTTCTAAAATTATGTAAAGTATAATTTTGCTATAGCAGTAAAGTTGGGTAAATAAAGGCAAGAAACGAGATGTCGGATAAGGGCAACAAGGGAATTGCATAATAACCTGGATAATCATTGTTAGCGGTAACAGCGGTATAGATATTACGACAAAAATGCAACAGAACAGATACATTTTCAGCACGAGAGAAGCTCTCGTGAAGGGATTGGCCTGTTTAACGACTTTCCTACAACAACCTAGGGAGGAACGGAAAATACCTATTGCTGCTCACCATTGATTAACATCAACCAGCATCAAGCGCTTGGGATCCTCTCACGAGTGCAAAGCAAATTATGCTTGTTTTGAAAAACAGGATGCCGGATGTCCCATACATTAGCACGCACATAAATATACAAAGCAAATTAAACATAATAGACAACAAATGAATAGAAAGTATACATATAGATTTAAAAACGCAAATCACCAAGAAATCCATGAGGATGCGTTGAGGGAGTTTTTTCCGTTGCTTTTGTGCTGTGAAGTATTTTTGCTGACCTTTGTTTTAGTCTCAATAAAGACGAACTTGATTGGGAGAAATACTAATAAAGGAATAATATCCCTTGTGACAAAAAGGATGTCCAAATTACGCATTGATATTCCCTTGTCAATGTTCAGGAATAAGTCACGCCATTTTAAGAATGAAAACTGTATAGAGAGAATAATGGGAGCCTCGAAAAGTTTATTTTGGAAAAGTGAATGAAACGAAAAGACAAAATGTAAACAAACAACAGTGGCTTAAATGTTGGTTCTCA
>REGL01001780.1:52454-64068 GCA_004194395.1 Aurelia aurita complex sp. Pacific
CCTGAGAGACGTAATTTAGGCCCATAACTTTATCCCAAATTCTGCCGCCGCTTCTACGGAAAACGAAGCGTCATTCTCATCTTCTGTTTCACTTGAATCAAGTTTTTTATCTTCGTCAAGACCAACAACATCGTACTAAATATCATCCATGACAAATAAGAAACCGCAAAATCCAATAACCGCTCTAATGTCAATCTGCGTCGAGCTTCGAAGCTGCACGACAACAGTCGGCCATTGATCATTGGTGTCATTTGATACGAAGCGCGCATTGTCCCGCAAACGTGGTTTGTTTACAAAAATATGCCACAGCCCCTTTAACCTCATTATTCATGTTCATTGATAAGGATACTGGTCCACCTTTTAATCACATTCCAGTCCGTAAAATAGCCCAAATAGGAAAATTCACTTCGGACAGTACACATATCGGATTGGCAATGCATATGGGTACATTTCAGAATGCTACTCTTACTTGATAAGCAATTTCTATCAAAAAAGATCCTGGTCCGTACTTTAATCACATTCCAGTCCATAAAATAGTCCAAACCAGAAAATTCACTTGGCATAATAAAGATATCGGATTAGCAATGAATATGGGTACATTTCAGATTGCTTCTCTTACTTGAGAAGCAATTTCTATTAACAAAGATACTGGTCCGTGCTAAAATCACATTCCAGTCCGTAAAATAGCCCAAACATGAAATTTTGCTTGGCACTATATCCAGAAATTTTTAGCATCTCAAGATGATCAAGTATGCCAAATTTCATAATTCTACTACGAAGTGCACAATCTTACCCTCTTTTCGAGCTAATACGCTGGTTGATTATCTGAAATCGTACTGAGCCCCCAAATCCCCCCGAAAACGTTTTCTCTTTGTTCATTCATGTTGAAACTTTTGAAATTCAATCGACGTTTCTTTATCTTTTCAATGTTTTCGAAAACGAACATTTTAAGAAACTCGCTTCTAGCTCTAAAAACTGAAAACAGAACAATTTGTAAAAGTCCTAGGATCTAATTCAGGCTTTCTACAACAGATTAAGTCATAAATCTTCAAAATCGGTCCAGTGTACGATTTATTGTAGCCTGCCAAACGTGCATAGTTTATTTTGGCACACCTGGTAGATTTTCAAAGTAACATCAGAGAGGCAATACAAAAAGCGAGGCGCGGCATTGGGATGATACGATATCTTTTCAAATATGTTTCAAGAGATATTTTAGATCAAATAAATAAGCTTTATGTTAGACCGCATCTTGATTACGGAGACATTGTCTATCACAAATATAATCCCCAATGCGTCTAAACTTTACACAGCGACTTGAAAAGACTCAGCATTGTGCTGCCCTTACGGTGGCTGGTGCATGGAGGGGAACAAGCAGGATCTCGTGCTCTCGGATTTTTGAAATATGCCAAAAATTTCGTACCTGAGGATACCTTAATCAAAAGGTATCATGGCATCGTAGAGCCACATTTCCGTTACGTTACTGCTTTTCTGTTTCGGGGGGCTGCAGTGACACCAGATTGCAAACCATACAAAAATTGCAAAATCGAGCTGCAAGAATTGTCACCAATAGCAGCTATGATATATCCGCCTCAAATTTGAGCAAGGAACTAAATTGGCCAACAGTTACGGAAATGATAAAATGCGAGACAGCTACTATTACATACAGGTCTTGCACCCAGCTATCTTTCAAACCTTTTTAAGAAAAATTCTGCACGTGATATCAGTATGGATTTGCGCAATGCCGATGTCCTTGTTCCAAGGATGAAAACTTGCAATGGGCAGAATATAGCATAGGTTTCAAATATTTGAAAAGGCTGCATTCAGTTACTTATTGCTTTGAACTGAATAACTTCAAAGAAATTTTAGCTAATTCTCTAGAATTCTACAGTTGGACTTTTCTGCAATCTTCAATATTTTCAAAATAAGAGTGTTTCTCTACATTTTCAAGAATTTAAGAAAATTTTTCAAAAAAACTTCAAACCATTGTAATTTCTAAACTGTTTGAAGCAACATGAAATAATTTCGAAGAAAACCATAGTTTATGGATGTCTACAATATGGTATCAAGCAAAAGTCTGTTACTCTTCTGGTTTAAGATTTAGAAATTTGATGACGTCACACCCTCAAATGACTTGAAATGTAACATACGCTGAAATTTCGAAAAATATTCAGAACTTCTGAAATGTCCAACGGTAGAATTAAAGACAAGTAACTAAAGTTTGTTTCAAGCCACTCAAACAGAAGAAATAGATCACAGAATTTTACACCCACCTTTTTACGCTGAGTTAAAGATTTGGAAGCTATGCTGCAGAATATCTTTCCGGGGTGCAAAGACTTGGAATGAATTGCCTTTGGATGTCAAACGAGCACCCTCTCATGGCAATTTTAAAGGTAGGCTGAATAGTAATTTGCCTCTCTCAGGCTAACTCTATTATTTTTCATTTATCTTTTTAGATTGCAAATGAGTAAAGATAGGTATATTTTTAGTAATTTTTAGTAATCTTGTAAAGTTTGGCACGGCCCAACGTAGAGCAATGCTCTCGATTGACGGGGCTACCGTGCAGAATGAATGAAAATGAAAACTGAAAAAACCTTGCACTTGTGTTCTCCCAAATTTTCAATACTCGCAGATATTGTTGCCTGACATCAGATGTGAGACAGACATTAACTTTTTCTTAGTAGTGTAATGAAATTCCGAGTTGTAAGTGCCTTTCATAGTGGAAACTCCGATGACCTATTGTCTATTCCCGCCATGAGCGGCACAGTAGTTCTATTTTTGAGTTTTCTTCTCCTTTTAGTTGATTATAAAGAAAAACTCCCTGTCAAATGATACAACAATTGCAACTTCCGCTTGTTCCTGCAAGATAAGCATCAAAAAATTGAATGGAGAGAACTGCCGTTGCAAAATTTGCAAATAATGAGCACTCGATCTTTCTTCGTGAGGTTGATTTGATTTTTGTTGTAAATTGTTGGTCTTCATTAGTTGCAATATTAGAGCTATTTTCATAACCAACTTTAAAGAATTCAATGGTAATTGCAGCGAGCGTAGCGAAGCTGACATTTAGATGCGACAAATTGCCAATCGTGGATTATGTATGTGGCTCCGCTAAACCTGCGCAGCAAAATTGTTTTCTGGGAGGAGGTGTTTGTGATTGGATAAAACCAAATGGATAAAACACAATATCTGCATTGCGTCATTCGAAAGGTATTTCTACCTGCGGGGTTCCTTTGGCAACCAAAACAATTAAGGCTATATTCAAATTCAATCAACTGGTTCTAATTGCCTCAAAATCAAACAATGCCCAAATCTTGAATCACAGATGATTGCCAAAAGAAGAAAGATTGCTCTGCGTGCCTTACTGCACCCGCATCCGGTTCTTCAGGGTCCAAATATTGATTTCTTCCTCTCGCGTACTCCATGCCAAATGTCATAACAAAGCTTTTATAGATATAATTGAATAGCTCACATTACTGCTTCTTGGACTGCTTAGATTTAGGCCCAGGGAAGTGGGGTACTCCCTAACTTTTAATACGGGGGGGGGGGAGGTCCATGCCACTATTTCTTTGCTGACCCCTAAATATTAAGCCTAATGTTTTGGGGACCCCAGATATTGAGTCTATTGTTTTAGAGACCCCAAATAATGTTGTCTATTTCTGGGGCCTCTAAAATGTTTTTGAATGATTTCAATTTGAGCTTCTTGATATTTCTCAGTTTTTGAATAATACCAAGACATCTATTTCATGATTCGCAACTTCAGGGCCTAATTGCACGATTCTTCCTTTCTTAAAATTTGTGGACCCCAAATATTGAACTTTTTTCCATGTTGTAATTCATAGACCCCAAATATTGATTTAACGTAAATTTCGGACCCCAAATATTGCACGGACTCACCCGTATTGAAAGTCAATGAGTACCCCCCCCCCTGGGGATTTAGGTCGCCATTAAAAATCGCAATTTTATGTTTATAGTGGTGCTACTAGCTCCATGTACGTACTTTGTAGGAATAAAGAAATTAACTCAAAATTAGCCATCATTAATGCTTATGCCAGCATGTTCTTTGTATGATTATGATTTGATCAAGAAAAAGCGGAAAACATGTCGAAAAATTTGCCAGAATCATATCAGACGCAGGCTAGGTAAAATGCAGTCAATCAAATTTGGAGCACAATTTCCATCCAAATATGAGAAATATGATAAAATACATAAAATAACACTGGTTTGCAAAATAAATTTGCAAAGTGCTGCAATTTTGCTACTTTTTTAACGAAATTGTAATTCGGGAATTTTGCGATTTTGACACCGTCAATCACGGAGTAGCAGCGAAATGCGTAGCTGCAAAGGTTGATAAAATTTCATTGCCATAGATATCCTCATAGCAGAGTTATCAGAAAAAATCTACAAGGGGGGCCCCACTTCAGACAAGACAGCCATGCGATCAACTGTCAATAGACATCATTTGCTTGAGATTCCTTATTAATAATTACCTAATTTTTTGGAGTTGTACTTTAACTCGCATCTTCCCTTGCAAAATCCGTCCTTATGGGGGGGGGGCAGATAACTGTTCGTGAATGGTAGTGAGTAACCACCCCCTCCCTCTCTAACGTTGGCAGACTATTCTTCTGAGCTGCACTCATCTAACGTCGTTAACAGCTAGTGAACAATAATAAAGCTAGGCCTCTATAACATGGGACTGGGCCACCTGTGTTTTGAACTGCAAAATGCTGTCTAGCTTTGTTATTCCACCAAAAAGTTTCTTCCAAATCTGTATACCTCTTTTTACAAAAGTCTATTGATGCCATCCATTTACCCACTTTTCAACATAGATTTTCCTTTTGATTTTACGATCTCATTCCAACACCAGCATTTTTCGTCATGCTCGCCAGCGTGAGACTATTTACACAATGCATTTGACACAAATGACCATGACATTTTTCTAAATAAATTGGTATGTTTTGGCTTTAGTGACTCTAGAATTTCACGGCTTAAATCTTATCTCCAGGAGCGATCATTTTCTGTAAATATCGGAAAAGATTATTCAAACTATTCTAAATAAATTGGTATGTTTTGGCTTTAGTGACTCTAGAATTTCATGGCTTAAATATTATCTCCAGGAGCGATCATTTTCTGTAAATATCGGAAAAGATTATTCAAACCCTGGTAATTTGTCATGTGAGGTTCCTCAGGGGTCAATTCTTGGTCCACTCATTTTCCTCTTGTATGTGAACGACATGGCACGGGCAGTTGACTGTGACCTGCGTACACAGTTGACTGTGACTGTTGACTGTGACTGTGTACGCGGATGATTTCTGCTTGCTCTTTCGGGACAAAGACATTGAGAACATAAATACCAACTTAAATAGAAACTTCAACTCATTGTGTGATTGGTTTTGGAAAACAAACTAAGTATTCATTTCGGAGAAGACAAAACCAAATCCATTCTTTTCGGCAGAAAGAAATGCAAAAACCTAAAAAAGCTTTATATCAGGAGGGGTGAAATAAAAATTAAACAGCACTCAATGGTCACATACCTTGGATGTGTTCTGGACGAGAATCTCTCTGGGGAATCAATGGCAACGAAAATGCTTGGAAAGATAAATGGCAAACTGAAATTTCTATATAGAAAACAAAGCTTCCTAGATAACTCTCTTCGCAGATTGCTCTTAAATGCTATTATTCAACCCCATTTTGATTACGCATGCACCTCATGGTTCCCGATGCTGAATAAGAGGCTGTCCAAAAAAATCCAATCAGCGCAGAACAAATGCATTCGCTTCTACTTGANGCAACGAAAATGCTTGGAAAGATAAATGGCAAACTGAAATTTCTATATAGAAAACAAAGCTTCCTAGATAACTCTCTTCGCAGATTGCTCTTAAATGCTATTATTCAACCCCATTTTGATTACGCATGCACCTCATGGTTCCCGATGCTGAATAAGAGGCTGTCCAAAAAAATCCAATCAGCGCAGAACAAATGCATTCGCTTCTACTTGAATTTAAAAAACACAGCACATGTTGGGGCTACTGAATTCAAAGCTATAAATTGGCTCCCCACAAAGAACAGAGTTGATCAACATACATGTGTAAACATAATGGAATTTTTCAAAGGAACGGCTCCAGCCTATACTGATGAAATATTTCACCCAATCGACCAAAACCGAGTAACGAGAAGGTCCAAGTTTAAATCAAACCTCACATTTCGCAAAAGTAACACTGGCCAAAAATGCCTGTCCTACTTGAGGCCAAATCCATGGAATAGCCTTTCTTCTGATTTAAAAACTACAAACAATATAAACTCGTTCAAACACAAGATAAAGGAAAATTTTTTTCAAAAGATACAGAGAGAAGAAAACAACGTGTATGTGTTCTATTGAAACACGCCTCCTCTCCCATATACATGACTCGTTTACTTTTATTATTTTTCTTTTGCAACCACCTCTAAGGGGACCAGTATGGAAAAAAGGTCCAATATGACCCTTTAATGCTATCTCTGCCACTACAATTAGGGGTGTCTTCAACGTATTTAATTAATGAGCATTGTCATCGTCAACGATGACTTGGGTAACTTGAAATCTTGGCTACAAGCTAATAAATTGTCCCTTAATGTTGCTAAAACACAAAGTCTTGTAGTTGGCAGCAGAAAGCGACTGAAATATATAAGTGATGAAAGAGTAGCAAAGCCCACTTTCAAGGTGGGTGAGGAGAATGTTGCCCTCGTAGAAAATATAAAATAACTTGGGGTAATTGTTGATAAACATTTGAGCTGGGACGAGCAAATTTCAGCAGTGACGAATAAGGTTTCACGAGGATTAGGGATGCTACGTTTCTCCAAAAAGTATTTACCCATTGTTACTGTACAAAAAATGTACAGAAGTTTAGTGGAACCCTACCTCAGATATAGCTGCCCGGTGTGGGGAGTTTCTGGCATCAATGCTATAAATAGGTTGCGGCAAGAATAGTCACAAACAGTGCTTATGATGCTTCAGCTCTACCCATCATTAGAAAACTTGGTTGGCCCACCATCAACGAGCTTATCAATTCAGAAACTTTAAAANAAATGTACAGAAGTTTAGTGGAACCCTACCTCAGATATAGCTGCCCGGTGTGGGGAGTTTCTGGCATCAATGCTATAAATAGGTTGCGGCAAGAATAGTCACAAACAGTGCTTATGATGCTTCAGCTCTACCCATCATTAGAAAACTTGGTTGGCCCACCATCAACGAGCTTATCAATTCAGAAACTTTAAAAATGGTGTACAAGTCGGTAAATGACCTAGCTCCCACTTACCTAACAGAAATGTTCGTCAGGCTATTCGATTCATGCAAGAGAGAACTGCGCAATACCAAAACAGATTTGGCCGTTCCCCATCGCAAATCTGCCTTCGGACAAAAGAGCTTCTCGTATAAGGGTGCTAAATTGTGGAACGATCTTTCTGTTGAAATCAAATCATCAAAAACTTATGAAACATTCAAAAAAAGTATCAGCAATACCAACAGCGAATGCTGATTCTCTCTTTCATGCATTACTTTTAATTTGCTTATTAGATTGTTTTGTAAATAAGATTATTTTATTTTGTATGCTTTTCTTTTAATTTAGTTATTGTATGTATTTGCACGGCCCACTGTAAATCAGTCCTTTCGCTGACTTGGCCACCGTGCCTAAAGAAGTTAAAATCAATCAATCAATCAATCAATCAATCAATCAATCAATCAATCGTATTTTATCTATTCTTTAGCTTTTTAAAATTTGTAAATTCTATTTATTTCTTGTAAATTGTTTTATTTTACGTGGCAAATTTTAACACACATAACATACACACTTGAAAGCGACCGTTCATTTAATTTTCTTTCCCAGAGCATCATAAAACAATCTTACTATAAAAAAAACTTACTTTTTAAGAAGTAAGTAATTGGGGTTCTCAACAGGTCGACAATCTGCTCTCTTTGCAACTTTTCCTTCAAAAGCAAATTGGAAATCTACAAGATAGAAATCATTATAGATGGTTTGATGATAAGATAAGATAAATATGATGATATAAAATTCTATATCGATAAAGACAAAAAATGCATCCATTGTATGATAAATTACAGGGTGTCCCAAAAAAGGTAACAAATCTGATCAGGTGTAGCAATAAGACTTTAGCTTAGATCAATCCGCAACGATTCTTAAAAAATTCCTTAATTAACTTGAAAATAGATACCTCGTTCATTAATATTGGTGCATTGGTAGTTGAAATATTCACGTTCAAGGTTCAAATTTGCCTCCAACTCCAAACCAGGAGCTTTGGGTTTCGGCCAAAGCTGCTAAAGGCCAATTTCCACATCATACGCAATTCGCAAATTGCATGCAATCTTTTGTTTGAAATTCGCATGCAAACGTTTGCAGATAGCATGCGAGCTCTCGCAATGTGATTTTGACATGTTTCCATTGTTTGATTTCTCCTGCGAACTATTTTCCTGAATTGCAGGCAGCAAATTAGAAAACAACATTACGAAACAAATAGACAAAGGCGGCACGCGCTATAAAAAAAGACAGATTTCATTGGCTGGATAAACAATTGAAATTCGTGCAAATAAATTTGAAGTGTGTATTGAATTCAGATGCCTTTGGGATTCGGAATTCGCAAATCGCATTTGTTTTGCGAATTGCAATTGCAATTGCAATTGCAATGGGCCTTGAAGGTCAGATCAAACCAAATGCTATCTTTGATATAATAAACTAGGAATTCGATGGGAGTAATATTTTTAACTATATGGGTACAGAAGAGTCGATTTGAGAGTTTTGAAAAAGGGCACTCGCACTCCTTCCAAAACCGTGTGATGATAAAGGCGTGGAACTAGCAAAGGCGTGATGCGAACTGAGTGACAACAAA
This sequence comes from Aurelia aurita complex sp. Pacific, assembly GCA_004194395.1. Classification (NCBI taxonomy): domain Eukaryota; kingdom Metazoa; phylum Cnidaria; class Scyphozoa; order Semaeostomeae; family Ulmaridae; genus Aurelia; species Aurelia aurita complex sp. Pacific. The sequence continues at coordinate 61,326 of REGL01001780.1, forward strand.
ATCCAAAGAGAGGCACAGGAAGAAGTAAACAATGAATCAAACGCACGGCGTGGGTGGACACATCTCGATCAGTTTACATCGCTGTTTCTGTATGTTTTCCAATAAAATGTCCGATACTAGGAGCTTCTCTGATATTTCCGAAGATCGAGTATTTGATTTGATTTGATTTGATTTGCTTTAAATTCTTTAGGCACGGTGGCCACGTCAGTCAAAGGACTGATTTACAGTGGATTTACTATTTATAGCATTGATACAAGAAACTCCCCATACCGGGCAGCTATATCTGAAGTTGGGTTCCACTAAACTTCTGTATATTTTTTGTACAGAAATAATGGGTAGATACTCTTTGGAGAAACGTAGCATCCCTAATCCTTTTGAAAGCTTTTTCGTCACTGCTGAAATTTGCTTGTTCCAGCTCAAATGTTTATCAACAATTACCCAAAGGTATTACACATTTTCTACGAGGGAAACATTCTCCTCGCCAACCATGAAAGAGGGCTTTGCTACTCTATCATCACTTATATCTTTCAGTCGCATTCTGCCAGCTACGAGACTTTGTGTCTTAGCAACATTTGGGGACAATTTTGTTAGCTTGTAGCCAAGATTTCAGGTTACCCAAGTCATCGTTGACGCAATCGCTGATATGCGTAACTGAATCCGACGGAAACATAAGGCTTGTGTTGTCAGCATACATATTAAGGTCACATTGTTTCATATGTAAATGGAGGTCATTGATATATAGGATAAAAAGCAGAGGCCCTAGACAGGACCCCCGCGGTACTCCACAGGTTATAGATTCTATATTCGAAAGCATCCCATTTACCGTACAGCACTGTTTCTATTAGTTAAATAAGAGCACAACCATTTCAGTTCTTTATTATGAATACCATATAGCTCTAGTTTTTGTAACAATATTTCATGATTTACGGTGTCGGATGCCTCTTTGAGATCTACAAAGGTAACTGCTGTTTTCATTTTTTCATTTCATTTGGCTAAAAACAAAGGAAACAAAACACAAACAAACATAGCAAGACATTAAGAAAAACAACAACAAAAAATAGCAAAACAAACCAAAACAACAAACAAGCAAACAAGCAAAACCATACAAAAATACAAATAAAACAAACGAAAGAAACAAAACACAAAATAACAAGAAACAAGACACAAGAAGAAACAAAAAACAAAGGAAGCAAAACATACAAACATATAAACAAACCAAAACAAAAAAACAAAGGAAAAACAAAAACAAAATACAGACATCAAAACTGTTCCAGTGTCACAAAAGGCAGTTATATACAGTTGGTCAATACATATGTCTAAACAACCAAACTTCAAACTTACGATCTGTGTCAGTCAATTACCATGTATCAAACATTTTCTGCCTGATTCCCTCTCTCGTTCACAGATCAGCAAGTTCCATGGACTAACACCCGAAGCAGAACCAGGGACCTTTTACATATGGAGCTAGCAGCTTTGCAGTCACAATCACAGTTTTCCGACGAAGGGCATACCAGCAAGTGAAGAATGTCAAGTATTGCCTTTGCTACCAGCAGATCAAAGTCCATTCTCATGAAGCTCAGAACAATCAGCAGCAGCCAGTGCCAAAGCAAAACAAGTACTATTTACGTGTCATGTAGATTTTTGGTTTGGCAGTGTGGCAACCCTGCTTATGTGGCTCCGATCAGTGGGGTCCGTATTTTGGCGATATTTTGGCTGTAAGGGCTATCCTATTCTGGGTGGCCTTAGGGTTTCACATTATCTTAAGTCTCAGGGACTGACCTACTTCCCAAGGCAGCATTGCATATTGCTGGTGTACTTCCTCCTTGCAGGACGGCACTACAAACCGCAGTTATGGAATGGTTGCAAACCCAAAAAAAATTCCAGCTAATGTTCCTTGGCTTAAAAGGGCAGAGAGGACTGCGACTTAACATCAATGAGAACAAATTATCTGCAACAGATCATGTTAAATTGCTAGGGATTGAAATTGACAACAAATTAAAAGTGTAACAAACGCGTTAAAACGCCATGTTCTAAAGTTAACAAGAAAATCAGTGCCTTTTCTAGACTTAATGCATATCTTTCTAGAGAGCAGGCATTAACAATTTGCAACGCGGTTATCTTATCGAATTTCAATTATTGCCCTTTGATATGGCTATTCTGCAACAAAGGTGCATACAAAGAGATTGACCGCACACACAAACGTGCTCTTCGGATCCTCTATAAAGAATACGAATGTCCCTTTGAAACATTGCTCACTCGAAGTGGCAGCTTTTGTATACATGTTAGAAACTTGCAGAAGTTGATGACAGAAATCTACAAGTCCATGAATCATCTTAACCCATCGCTTGTATGAGAGTTTCATGAGAAGAAGCATGTAGCTTATGATCTAAGGATACAAAATCTTTGCAAACTGCCACAAATAAAGACACAGGACTATGGGNAGTTTCATGAAAAGAAGCATGTAGCTTATGATCTAAGGATACAAAATCTTTGCAAACTGCCACAAATAAAGACACAGGACTATGGGCAAGAATCACTGTGCTTTAGAGGGAGTTTCCTCTGGAACACCCTAGATGATAGTGTTAAAAATGAGCCAACACTTTCTGCTTTTAAAAAGAGGATCAAAGACTGGGCTGGCGATAAATTTACCTGCAAAATATGCCGATATATATTTTTTTGTAAATAGTTGGTTTGAATTAGTATGTTCTTAGTTACTATTGTAAATACCAACTTTAAATATGGA
>REGL01001781.1:1354-17430 GCA_004194395.1 Aurelia aurita complex sp. Pacific
ATTCGAGAAGTTTTAGCGGAGGAAGAGGACGAATGCTTAACACGGCCTAACGTCAACATGGCATGGTCAACGTGAACCAAAATGGGCAAAGAGAACTAGAGAGAAAGGAAAGCTGTCGTTGGGGGATTCAGATGCTGTGTTCCTGACTGCTTTATCAAAAGAAGACAGAATCCAGAACTTTCATTTTACAATTTTCCCAACGGAAAGAGTGCAGAAAAGCAGGAACTACGAAAGAAATGGTTGCAGATGATTTCGTGAAAGGATTTCAAGGACCCAGGTTTTACTTTGACATTTTGGCATAATATATTTATTCTTTGATTTATTTGTGGCCCTCTGTCTGTCCTTTCTCATTTTTAGGTTTTGGCACAATAGTGGGAATATCATTCTTGTATGTTTTTTTGCCCCCCAACGAAATGCTTTGAACACATTCTGTGTCCCATCCCTGGCTCCTTGAAATCCTTTCGCGAAATCATGTGCAACCATTTATTTCACAGTTCCTGCTCTTCTGCATTCTTTTCGTTGGGAAAATCGTAAAAATGAAAGTTCTGGATTCCATCTACTTTTGATAAAGCAGGCAGGAACACAGCATCTGAATCCCCCAACGACAGCATTCCCTTCTCTTTGCCCATTTTCGTTCACGTTGACAATGTCATGTTGACGTTAGGCCGTGTTGAGAATTCGTCCTCTTCCTCCGCTAAAACTTCTCGATTCTGCAATTCTGTCGCACCGTCCCCGGACAGAGTTTTGAAAAAAGCTAGGGACATACTCATCTGCAAGTTCAGTTGATCTTTCCATGTTTTTCTTCAATATTTATCACGCTAAACCACTTACTTCCGCACGCTTCCTTGCAACTCCATACAAATCACAACACGAGATCAGATTTTTAACTACTAGTCCCATGATGCAATGCGCGCCACTCGTGCTATGACGTAATTATGGGAAAAACCTATTTGGATATTTGGGAGAATGCAAGATCAGAATGCAGAATTGTCAAATCAAGAAGGTGTAAATGGTACAATAAGACAACAGACGATTACGCTGAAGATGGCGGCAAGGAACTTTCTACCAAGATGCATTGCGTTCTTTAATCAAAAATATCTAAAAATTCGTTAAAGATTCTTAATTGGAATGCAATGCATCTTGGTAAAGGGTTCCTTGCCGCCATCTTTAGCGTAACCATGTATTCATCTGAACCAGATCAGTTAAAACGAAAGTCCAGAAGTTTGATAAACTTCGTATTTGCGAGATTACAGTTATCAAGATCCTATGATACAGGTGAAGAAATTTTCTTGCTTCCATTAACAACCAAGATTGAGATCTGAAGATCTATTTGTAATCCAATTTTGGTGATTTTTCAAGCGTAGCCTCCTTGGACGCAGGGCATAAAATGACACATTATCCCAAAGGACCACCTGCCGTTGTTCTAATTTGATATGTGTTTGAACAATATGATACCTTTGAGTAATCATCACGTGGTTATGGTTATGGTTATGCACTCTTGGTACGGGGTTGTGCCATTTTTAGGGTCACCTTTTTATGACAAATTAGGAATGTATGGGTATGGTTTTTAACGATCCTTTATGCATTCCGGAATTAACCACATTTAAGGGTATCCTTTTTCACTTTTTCCGGATATATGGGTATACTTTTCAGAATTTTTCCCGGATTTATGGGTGGCACTTTCACGTTTTGAATGGCACAACCCTGTATCGTGGAAACTTAAGTTATTTATATTGTTAACAATCATCCATTCCAATAAACGCCCGCGAAAAGTCCTGGATAATTCACTTTTTGCATTATTTGTGGAACGTCACAGTTTTAGAAAAAACGAAATTCACTTGTTTCCATTATTCGCGGAACGTATGTTCTTAAAGGGGCAGTCAGACGTGACGTTGCGCGGGACATTTTAATTGCATTTGTATGAAAAGTGCTTAGGCTTAGCATCGACTCGTCAATGGAGATTTTGAATGGGATTATCGCACATTTCAATCCATCTCCATGGACAATATTCTTGACAATCTCAAGGATTTAATTGACAGATAATGTTTGTCTATGTCGATTTCATGTATTTGCAAAGTTATTTTGTTTATCACAAATTCCTGAAAGTCGTAAACAGCGATCTTGCTGAAGGAACTTTGAAGCTGCGAAGAGATAATCTACAAGTCAAAGTGGGCAAGAAACTCACAAAAGAATATGGTTTTTGAGTCAGATTTATGATGCTTGGTGAAACCGAGAGGTGAAAAGACCCTTCTCAAACACTACTGGATTCATTGCTCACTTAATTTCACCAGAATTACAGCGAACAAAGAGGTACAGTAGACATGTTTTGGTATTTAGGCCTATACGAATTGGATTGTGACACGCAGAATCTGCTACCCGCGTTTCGCGTCTGACTGCCCCTTTAAAAAAAAGAGAAAAAACGACATCCGTTTGCAAATGTGTGCTATTACCTCGTCTGGAATTGAAGAAATTAATGACCAGAAAATTGTGTGGGGAGAGACTGGACGTTCAAATTCTTTTGTTAAAAGTTCAAATGCAGCTCTACTTGCTAGATAGTCGCCAATATTTTGATCTTAAATCTTTCCCGAACCTTGCCACTACTGGAAATAAGTATCAGTACTTACACTTCTGGTTTATTTAGCTTCAGTTGATGCAATACATCTTTTTGTACGCGAGGTGTTGCTGTTGCTGTTAGCGCCATTACTGGTACGTTTGGGTATTGATCCCGCAAAATGTGCAGCTTCTTATAATCCTGGAAAACAAAGAAAATCGTCGAAGTTAGTCTGATTAATTGCTGACAAAGGGAACAATGTTTTGCATTAGGGTTTGTGCTCAGTACTGAGTTAAGTTACCATACATTTTTACAATATGTGCTTTTTCAATAACATACAGTGAGGACTGTGCACGATAAGATACAGTACTTTAAAGTTTAGCAACCTACAAGTACAGGAACATTTCATCAATACACTATCAGCAGGAAATGTGATATCTCTATGTTTATAAACAGGTTTCCTCCTTAAACACAAATGATTAGACAGAAAAATTGAGATTTACCACTTATTATGAATCTAGCTCTTTGTTAATTTCACTCCCTCTGGTCCATTACGTCTTTAAAAATAGCCTTATATAACGGACTCATCGCAACATCTTTCATATATATTAGCTAAGGGGGAGGGTAGCTGTATGGCAAAAATGCTGGTTTTTAAGGGCCCCTCCCATAAAATAATACTAAAACTAAGTACAAAAGTCATTAACATAAAAACTATCAAATCCTATTTTACAGTCTAAAAACCAATTTACTACGTTCAAAATCTACAATAAAAAGAAGAAGTCAACACCAGATCATTTGCTTAAATGAACTTAGGGAGGATGCTTGCTTTGGCTCAGCATAAAGATTATTCCACAACTTTGCTCCTTGAAAGAAAAACGTTTTTTCCATTTGTTGTTTTCTTCATTGGTAGGTCCGTGCCTCAGGTCCGTCTTTGTATTGGGGAGGCTACGGGGGGAGCATTCTGAGTTCTTTGTGAAAAGGTTACTCAAGTATTGTGGAGTCAGCCCCATTTAGGAATATAAGACTATTGTGTGAGACTCTGTTTGAATTTCAGGTTGGTCTTCCAACCCAGCCCTTCTATAAGTGGTCTGCTTGGACCGTCGTAGCTGCTGTTTGGTACGATTCTTGCAGCACGTTTCTGAAGTTTTTGCAATTGGTTAAACTCTGAATAACAAGCACAACTCCAAACAGAGTAGCAGTACGTAAAGTGGGGCTCCACATACCCTGGATCAGAGTATTTTTTAGTATATGGAAAAAAATGAATAAAAATAAAAGAATAAAAAAAAATAAAAAAAATTTAATGAATACTTTAATTTTTTAAATTTTTTACAAATACTAAAAATACTCTGATCCAGGGTAGGCTCCACAATACCTGCGTAGAGAGTTTTCAAAGATTCTCTTAGTAGGAACGATTTGGCCATAAGGCCTACTGTCCTGAAAACCTTGGTAGAGATTAACTTGATTTGTTCTTTGAAGCCCAAATCGCTGTCAATTTGTACACCAAGAACTTGCAGATCATGTTCATAATTTTTCAACTCTAAGTCATCGTTCCAACAAATCCAACATTAGACAGCATCATCTATGGAAAGAAGACTGTTAACTCCTGTCAAAGAATAACAACCAAAATAAACCTGCGGCTATGGAGCGAACAATCAAATCCTGCAAGAGAAGAAACGAATTAATTTGAAAGCCTGAAAGGAAAAAATGAAGTTAGTAGCTGCCATAAAGAGCAACGTTACGTAACCAAACCAATCAGTGGGTGTAATCGTCACGTGGATTTCGATTTTCTTTTGTTCCTCTAGTGTTAACGCGGCTTGTTTTATCGTTAATTTGATCCTCGTACGAACCGAAACGCATTTTGTTGCTATTCAACGTTGCTCTTTATTGTAGCTAATAACTTATTTTTTTCTTTCAGAGTTGTAGATCAATTCGTTGCTTCTCTCGCAGGATTTAACAGTTTTCTCCCTAGTTACAGATCTATTTTGGTTGTTATTCTTTTACAGGAGTTAATAGTCTTCTTACACAGCTTTAACAAACCAAGTTTATTTATTTTCTCCAACTGAGACACATAGAGCTTCACTGTTAAAACATGTACAAAGTGCCGAAATTCCTTGAGCCGCGATAATAATCGATGTTACGACTGGACGAATTTTGCAAAACGAGATTGGTTATTTTCTAAATATTTAGAGTGGCGTTGCGTTCAGGCAACCGTTTGTGCTCTGATATTAGAAGAAAAAAGATATCGTAAAATCTAATTTAGTGTTAAAAGATTTTTTGAGATTTTGAGCTTCATTTTCTAGAAGCGCATTCTTGGGCAAAAGTTAAATATCCTAGCTTTTGAACAGTTCATGCAGGAGTACCTTCGAACGTTGAAGTATAGCAAAAGAAATGGCTCTTGTCATACGTCCGTTATGAATCTTCAAATATAGAGACATACAGTATTTATCAAAACAAATACCTTCCTAAAGTCATGTCCCCATTGGCTGATACAATGCGCTTCGTCAATTACAAATCTATCCAGCAGCCTTCTCTGATTTAAACTCATTAATGCTGATGTCAATTTCACACTGGCGCTAAGTTTTTCAGGTGTGACGTATAATAACTTGATTTCTGGTGTCTGTCGGCGAAGATCTACGTAAATTTGAGATTCCATTGCTGCTGATTGGTCACTTGAAAGATGTGCTGCGGGTACCTACAACAACAATAAACAATTCATCAATCACACATCAATAAGATACGCCAAAACACACATCTCTATCGACAAGGAAACTACAGACAGTTGGTTTTAGGCACAGCTCAGACAAATCTGCTATACGAATATGATTTGAGTTTGCTTCGTGTTTGGTCATTCGTCCAAATAAAACTTAATGAAAATAACAATTTTCCAGAACGATTGCTATGACAATGACTTGTTGCTAATTTGATAAAGGGTGCGCCAAAATAAACTATGCACTTTTGGCAGGCCACGATAAATCGTACACTGGACCGATTTTGAAGATTTATGACTTATTACTTAGCAGAAAGCCTGAATTAGATTCTAGGATTTTTGCAAATTTGTTTCCTTTTAGTTTTTAGAGATAGGCCTAGAAGCGAGTTTCTTAAAATTTTCGTTTTCGGAAACACTGAAAATGATCAAAAACATCGATCAAATTTCTAACGACTCAACATGAATGGATAAAGAGAAAACATTTCGGGGTGGTTTGGGGATTTAGAAATTGATTAGTGTTAACTTCTGCACGAGCATTATTTAAAGAAATTCGAGATTTTGTAGTAGTTGCAATAAAATGCCGCCACAAGCCGTCACAAAAGCGAAAATTCAGCAAGACTCTATGCTTGCTGGATGGCCTCAGGCCGCTTCCCTGTTCGCCTTTTTGACCCCTTTGGCACAGGAACGCAACATGCACCAAAGCATAAATTCAATGAAATTTCAAAAGGAAATAAATCTATTTGTATCATAAAGAGTATTTTTGCATTCCTTCCAAGTTAGAATTAACACTTGTCCATTGGATCATAACTGATCAATTTCTAAATCCCCAATCATCACGAAAGTGTGCTCTCTTTGTCCATTCACGTTGATCGACGTTTTTTGACCGTTTTCAGTGCTTTCTAAATCGACAATTTGAGAAAATCGCTTGTAGTTCCGTAAATAGTAGACCACAAAATATACAAAAATACTGGCATCTAATTGAGGATCTTAGCTAAAGATTAGCTCATAAATCTTCAAAGTCAGTCCAGTATGCGATTTATCGTGGCCTGTTAAAGGTACATAGTCTATTTTGGTGCACCAGGTACAATATTGAATTTAAATAAAAGTCATTCAGCTTCCAGTCTTGTATCATGTTTCGTTTAAACATCATAACAGTACTTACCTTTAAAGACACCAGTTTTTGCACTTGATCAAGTATCAGAGATCGTAAAGGAGAAACAACGATCGTAACTCCAGGCGTAACTAATGCTGTTAGTTGGTAGCAGAGACTTTTACCTCCTCCAGTGGGCATAAGAATAAAGCAATCAATATTGGCTAAAGCTGCAAGAATTGCTTGCTGCTGGTTTGTCCGAAATCTGTTCAAACCAAAAACCGTCTTGAATAATTTCTTAACTTCGCTATAGTACGGGCAGTCTTCTGGCTTGTACTTCTCTAAAAAAGAATATGAACATGCTTCTACGTTAGATCAATTTGAGTAAGTCTTATAAACAATTTGGCTCTTCGATCATTCAGCATTTTTACCAACACCAGTTAGTAATCATACATGATTATATCATAGATTAGCAAACAGGTCACGCGATACTGGCGGATTCTTGCGCTGCGCCACTGTTCGACTATTATAACAATCGCTTTTCGTTTGGGGATTTTTCTTATATTGAACTTAAAAATAAAAATAAACTACAAAATAGATATATTGATATGTACAAGCCACAGTGGGGAAGGAGACTTGATCATCTGGTTCCCACCATGGTTGTCACTTAAAATTCAACTTTACCTAGATATAAAAAACAAAACCAACAAAAACACGGAAACACAGGAAAGGAGCTGCTGCTTTGGTGTTAGGCTATGACGTAACATACTGGCTTAGTCGAAAATGTGCACCGACGTCTGGCAAAAATACCAATTCAAAATGGGAATTCAAAAAGCCAACCAAGTTAGCGAATGGCTAACTAAGGCCCTACACAAATATGTCTTTTCACTTGTATGACGTTTTGCCTTCCATCCGCATACAAAATAAATGACGAAACTGGTAAGCAAAACAGGAGAACAAGAATGGACCAAACATGACAGTATGGTTGCAGATCTCTTAAGCAATTTGGATCAAGATGCTTGAAAAACGTATATTTTTCAAAAAAATAATGTCCATACGAGGGATGGCTGAGAAGTAATGATCCTGACTAAGAAAGAAATGTGCTAAACAACTGAGATTCTGCTTAAATTAAATTTGATACTTTAGTGTATAACAGTTCCATTCTTGTTAGATCGTAAATGATATATGTTTGCTTGGGAAGCTTAAAGCGAGTGAGAAGGGATTCCTCACCACGTGAACCTATGGTTTATCAAATGAATACTAGATTTTGCAAATTGGACACATTCAGCAGGAGCGCTGTTATCAAATACCATCATTTCAAAGGTTAACCTCTAACAGCTCGTGTATATATTTTTGTAACTTTTGGAGATGAAGGACATCACTTTGCTGCAGTCAAGTGTGGTTATCTAAGTTCAAGTGGACAAGAAAGACTTGCTCCAGATGTTTAAGACACACTCACTTCAAACGTTCCATATAAGGAGCAGAAATAATTTGATGAACCGTGCATTTGCACAAAAGAGGATTGGTTGGAAAGTGAAAGAAGTTTATTTGTATACCGAATCTCATTCCAGTCACCCTCACTACTCTTCAAGTTACAAATGTTAGCAGATGTTAAAAAATGCTAAGAAAATGTCAACAAATGCTAAAAAATGTCGACAAATCGTAAAAAAAGTCTAAAATGTGAGCAAATGTTAAACAATTTAGCAAATGCTAACAAATGTTAATAAATGTTAACAAATGTTGAAAAATGTTAACAAATAGTCTAGATGTATCCAACCAAAAATCCAGTCTAGTAAGATCACGCTTGATTTATCGCTGCCATGCATGGAGACCAACCACTGCAGGACTTGCCAAGCTTTCAACAACTTATAAAAGGTTTATTTGCTCAATAATCATCATGGTTACAAAAGAGTTAACCCGCATAATCCATCAGCAGAAAAATCTGAGACAGTCGACTGGAGCTATGTCATCAGAGACAAAAACTTAATCTTATTACCCAAACTGACTCCATCGAATCATTCTACCCAAAACAACAGCACAAATGGATAGCACACACTATCAGATGCCATAACAGTGACATTATAAAGAAACTAACTTTTCGCAAAACTAAAGACGTCAAGCGTGGTAGAAGTATACTATCCATCTTACAGAAAAGCGCAGCAGGACTCGAACACTGAGAACCAGCAATACTTTAGCGATTTTTTCAATGAAAAGTGAACACAATCTGAAAATGGTTGAAACAATAATAAAGAAGCATTGCTACTGAGTACCAAGGCAAAACAAAGAATAGTGTTGCACTAACCTATCACTTTCGGAGGCAAAAGTCTTTGCTGATGGTTTGCCTGCATTTTACTGCTGATTGCTGTGTTCGATGCTTTATTGATCACAATAGTTGATGTGGAATTTCTTGGTACGGTAATTCGATCAGCTCCGGGCTTTGAAGTGACTAGTGCTGACGACCAGTTGGATGAAGCTACAATTTCACATGTACTTTTCAAATCATCCAAATCGAGGCTGTCATAGCTGTCATCAAGAAGAATTTCATCCTCTTTGCCATCGTGGCTTGGAACTTTATTTCTGTCTATACAGGTGACGTCATTGGAAACGTCATAATTGATGTCATAATCTATTGCATTATCGGTAATCCCGTTAGTAATAATTTCATTGCTGTCGCCATAACCACCAAAATTATCCATGTCATTATCAGCGAAATCATATTCATTGACGTCATAGCAATTGACGTCATAACTATTGACGTCTTTAGTATCGTCATACCTCGTGAAGTCAACTTTGCTATCAACATTTGCTGTCTTATTTGGCATCACTACTTCTGAATTGCTGGTATGCAAACTTGATGGTCGTTTACTTTGAGCACTGGAGAACACATCAGCGACAGGAGTTGAGAAGCCTTGCACATTTAACCAAGTTTTCCCAGATTTGCGGGAAGCAGACTGCATACTGCTAGGTACATTCTCTGCATTAGGTGTAAGTGAATTATCAGCGAAGACAGGTGATCCCTTGTGGAAGAAGCCATCCGCACACGGCATTGGAGAGAAGTCTGAGCTAGATGATGATAGACCACTAGGATTTCCAACACTCTTCGTCCGTATTTTAGCATCGTCAACGATGCTCTGTTTCCTTTGTACCGATGTATGAGATCCCAGGGCTGTTAAAAGAAAAAATTGGAGCACTATAGGAAAACTGCTAACGCGGGCGCATAGCTCACACAAGAGAGAATAAAAGATGGCCTTTGAATGGTAGGTGGGAGCACCCAAACTTGAAACGAGTATGATAGGAATCAAACAAACGATCAACTGCCGACACTTTATCCAATGCAGTGGGAAAGAGCTAGTTTATTCAACCCCAATATTTTTCAAATATAAGTTACTCATTCTCCACAACAATGCAGGGGTTGCGGAACGGAGCCATTCACATCCTATCACTCCCATAAGTATCTTCTTTTGCAATGAAAATGCAGTGTAACATATTAACATATTTAAAGAAGATAACTGTGATTGCAATTTGGTCACGATTTAAAAAGTCTTTGACTGTCTAAAAAGCAGCATCAATGATGGACAATTCCGGGGTTGGCATGATTAATGATAGAATAAGAGGCTATACCGGGTGCGCCAAAATAAACTATGCACGTTTGTCAGGCCATAATAAATCGTACACTGGACCGATTTTGAAGATTTATTACTTAATCTTTAGCAGAAAGCCTGAATTAGATTCTAGGACATTTTGCAATTTTTTCCGTTCTCTGTTTTTAGAGCTAGAAGCGAGTTTCTTAAAATGTTCGTTTTCGAAAACATCGAAAACGATACAAAAACGTCGATCAAATTTTAAAAGATTCAACATGAATGAACAAAGAGAAAACGTTTCAGGGGGATTTGGGGCATAACGGAATAACCAGACCCAGGACCACTAGGACCGGACCCTAACGGACCGGACCCTAGGGGAATGCCCTCCCCTCTCTTTGGCGTGACGGCTAAGCCTCCAAGCTGCAAGTTCATCTCAGCGCTTAGAGTTCAAATTTATCAGGCACGCAGGTAACACTTAGGGACTTCGTTAGCTCCCATGGTGCCCCCAGAAAATTATTAGGGGGAGTTGGTCACATGTATCTCTGAAATATGGGTTACACTCATCTTTTTCGATAAGAAACTGTGGTCGGAGGTCGTTAGGTAGTTTCTTATATCTTAGGACATTTCGCTACTAAAGTTTGAAAAGTTGGTTTTTTCAATTTTTAATACTGAAAATGTAGAATTAATTTCGTTTTGTTAGAAGGGCTTCCAAACTATTTAATAAGATCTAAAACAATAAGTAATAACATAATTGGCACTCAAAAATTGGACACGGTACATTNAGGAAATTCGCTTCTAGCTCTAATAATTGAAAATGATAAAATTTGCAAAAAATCCCAGTATCTAATTCAGGCTTTCTGCTAACGATTAAGTCATAAATCATCAAACTCGATCGAGTATACGATTTATTGTGGCCTGCCAAACGTGCATAGTTTATTTTGGCGCACCCGGTACTGTTATCAATGGTGAATCGTCCGTGTTTCCACCATTTCTCGGCAAAATTCCGTTTTCAAATACGTGACCAGATCATAGTGACGTCATAAAGCGCAAAGGATTTGTGTCTTCTGACGTCACGTTCAACGAAAACGTGGCTGCTCTATTTTTTTCTTGCTTCTTAATCAATCATTACTAGCGTCTTTATCGTCTGCTCATGGGAAAATGGCGACTAATTGCAATATTTGGCCTAAATCGCCAGAATGCTTGACGAATTAATAGCTGTTACGAACGTTCAAATGTGGAAAAAAGTTGATACTTCGCAGCAGCAGTTGGTAAGTTTGTTTTCTAGCATCAATTTTACAATCACTTGTCATTTAACCAAATTGCTCCAAAAAAAGTGAAACGGCAGACACACGTCTTGGATCCCAGTGTCGTGTTTTGATTTCAAATCTGTTAAATCTTTTCAGAGACAACCAGTATATAGGGTGCCACAAAAATTGTGCCCCATTTGTGAGACTGCGGTGGAGGAGCTGTAGTTTCCATTGTCCCATTTTTACACTGATGAATAGGATAGGCCTGAACTTAGAGTTTGAAGCCTTGTTTGAGTCAATGTGACAAGCGGCTGTTGATTCATGGCACAGACCAGGCCAAATCAGTGGTAACAGTGGCAATAACAGCACTTTTCTTGTTCTCAAGTAATGTTGAAATCAAGTAAATTTTGAAAGAAAGGGTTCTGGCGTCGCATTCACATTATCAATCTTTTAACAAATGCAGAAACATTTTGAATACAATGCTAGAACCCTTTCTTCTAAAAAAGTACTTGATTTTGACAAAAATGGAGAGCAAAGGAAGTGCTGTTTTCTAAGCAACTACTTATTTTGCCTTTCCTATGCAGTAAATAAGCAACCACTTATAAAAAAGGTCAATCTCCATCAAAGCGAACTGTAGCGGTTGGTTCGTGAGATTGCCGGTCAAGCGCAGGAAAATCGACATCCATTCGTTCGCTCGATTGCTGGCGAGACAATTGAAATGGGAATTAAAAATTTGAATCAAATTTCGTAACCTTCGCTGGCGATCGCTGAAAAGTTCAAGCAACTTGAACTACAGGACGAACAGCGGCGACCGGCCTGCAGGTGTGAAAACATGAGCTACGCATGCTCAAAATGTGGCAATCACTGACGATCGTTGCGATTCGCTTTAATGGAGATTGGCCTTCAAACAAGGTCACAAAATACTTTAAGCTGAAGCCTCTCCTATATAACTACGCAAAAAATGAGACAATTAAGGTTACAGCTCCTTCACAGCAGCCACACAAAAGGAGCATAATGTTTTGAAAACTCCTTGAAACTCCCTGAAAACTCCCTGAAATCTCCTAAAAAAAGAACCAAAAATATGACAGTTGATCCTACCATTATCTTCAGAAGAATACACTTCTCCAATGGCAGGACTGACTGGCCTAAAGTTGGCTTCCACATCACTCTTACATGCTTTGAGCAATGTTTTTAATTCATCTGCTTTGCGGCTGAGGTCTTTCCTGAAAGACAGCAAAACAAAAAGCAGCGTAAATCAAAAAGAGAAGACAAGGAAACTAGGTCTGGCCTGTCTATCGACCTCAGTTTTACTGTTCGATTAATCGCATACAAAATTGCAGATTAATCAAATGACCTATAATGCACAGACAGGGACAAGGGATGGTTGCAATTTAAATGGAATTCCAGCTAATAAAAGGTCCATTATAGACAGAATAATGGAATAGTCGATCACTAACTGAAATAGCATTCTCGTTTCTTTGCAATGGTCCATTGTTCACCAGAGTTGATGGTCTTTGAAATCGATTGCTTTGTCATAATCGATCATGAGTGAAAATCAATTAGTTATTCAAAATTGATTATTTCAGCAAAGTCGATTATTACATGCAGTCGACCAATAGACCTTTTAGCTATTCTACAAAGAGCCTGGATCGAGCGTTATTTTTATACATCTTTATATGCAACGTTCCATGAAGTGGCATTAGAGCTTCTATCACTATTTTTCACATTCGAGAATTCTACAAAATGTAGCACAATGTTTTTCGATTCTGATTCATTTCAGAACATCTAAAAGGTCTATGGATTATTCGGCACTAATCGATCAATCGGTTACCCCAAATGGTAATCGATTATTCGGACCTTGATAGGTTAGTCAATCAATCAATTAATCAATTAATCGATGGACAGGCCTACACGAAATGTTGTTTAAAGGCAGAAAGTGTAGAGTGAAACAAATTCTGCAGCAGCAGCAGCAAAATCCGTCGCAGCAGCAGCTGCTGCAACGAATGTGTTGCTGCTGCTGCAACGAATTTGCTCCAGCAACATGACACTGCTGGATAAACTTAATGTATTGTAAGATAATTTCAAGCAATCAGCAGATAGCATTGAATAACCCGTATCCTTCTAACTCAAAGACTGCACAAGATATACGACAGACATTGCCATTTACCGTTTATCCACCACCGAGCACCCCCTTGCATAAGAACCAGTCGTCTCACTTCTTTGACAGATACAAGAGGATGCGAAAAGTGCGTTTCAAAGTTAAATTCTTGTTTGAATTAAGTGTTACTTGTACTATGTGGACACTACTGAAACGATTGAGCTGGGAGGATGGTGAAATGCACAGATGAGACTATGAAGACTGCTAGGCTGACCAGCGGTAATGGATAATTACGCCACAGATGGCGGCAATGAACAATATACTAAGTTCATTGTGATCTCGATGCGACGAAAGAACGCTATGCATCTTGGAAAACAGTTCTTCGTCACCACCTCTAGCGTAATCGTGTATTGTAACCGCGTGTTCCTAATTTGAGTCCCTCATTTGTCCCTGAATTTTCCCTGATTTGAGTCAGTTTGATGAATATATTTCAAAAGATTACTTTCCTCTTTTGCCAGTGAAATAACATGAAGCTTTGCCCAGTTGCAACCTTGGTTGCAAAACTTTACATGCCATGATGTTGAAGTAGCAATCACATTGAGTGAACTCTCAAATACCAGTGAACTCTCAAATGCCAGTGAACTCTCAAATACCGGGTGTGCAAGAAAAAAGAATCCCCGTTTGAAAGGCCACTGCTCCCTGAATATCACTACAATGTTATCGGCAAATATATCATTTGATGATAGACACTTCTAAACCCACTTTAAGATTTACCAGACTGAAATCGATCACAATTTCCTAACATTTCTGTCTTACAAGGGCATTGCAGCAATGACTTCTGCACGCTTTAGCACCTGTAATGCTCTTTGGAGGATGAAACTGCCCTGAATAATGTTGTCATACTCCCACTGATGACACGTTCATCCTTCCAAAGGGATAACACGTGCAAAACCATGCAAAAGCCATTGCTGTAAGGCAGGCAATTTGATCATGATTTTAGGAACGCTTTAGAGGTTTTTTGGAGGGAAAAATCCCTCATAATTTCAGATCAGAGTTGCCGATTTCAGTCAGGTAAAATTCTAAAATGGATTTGAGCATGTCCACCATTAAAATGATATATTTCTAAATTTATTGCCTTGATATCCACAGAGCAGTGGCCTTGCAAAAGAGGATTGTTGGTCTTTTTTTACCCACCCTAACCCGGTTTACCTTGATCAATGATCAATGGCATTCTAGCCTGTAATTTCGTTTCTTAACGAATACCATCAACTGCTCAAATTTAAACTCCGTTTATTGACAACTTTCGTTGAGCTGCTTTTANAGGGAAAAATCCCTCATAATTTCAGATCAGAGTTGCCGATTTCAGTCAGGTAAAATTCTAAAATGGATTTGAGCATGTCCACCATTAAAATGATATATTTCTAAATTTATTGCCTTGATATCCACAGAGCAGTGGCCTTGCAAAAGAGGATTGTTGGTCTTTTTTTACCCACCCTAACCCGGTTTACCTTGATCAATGATCAATGGCATTCTAGCCTGTAATTTCGTTTCTTAACGAATACCATCAACTGCTCAAATTTAAACTCCGTTTATTGACAACTTTCGTTGAGCTGCTTTTACCTGTCTGGTTCCATTACAACCTGTCCAATCACCAAATTGCGATGATGAAAATTGCAAAAATAACAGCGCTTTAGGTTGGCGGTACATCTACAAAATAACGAGTGGAAATTTCTCTTGGCCCACTTTTTTCGGGTTCACTCGATTGGCAATCTTGTATGAAAATGGCAAATACCTACCTAAGTGACAATTGTCTTCTAATGTCACCAATGTAAATTTTTGGCAGTTGATCCAAGTAACAAGCTGGTATTGATTCCAGTTTGTCACAAATCAGCACCATTGATGAATAAACTGCATCATTTACTCGACTAAGGTCATCTTCTATCTTCTGTAACGGGGCCTGTGAATAACAAGTACTGCTGAAGTTTCAAGTGGAAAATTGTGAGAATTGCAAATCTACAAGGTGTATCTCATATGTGATATCTACCGGGTGTCCCAAAATGATGTATTATTGTTTGATTGCTCACACGTCCATAACCAATTAACCGATTTTCAAAAACTTTGTTTTATTTGATTGCCTAAAGGCTAAATTATATTTTAAGATGCTGGTTGCGGTTTTACCACGGCGTTTTCATGTCGAAAAGGGTCATTCCAAATAAGAACAACAGATGCCTGTCAGGTGATGTTTTCAAAATTGCTTCTAATTTTTACCAAGGGGACCCAAGCATCAGAGAACCTCAGAAAAAAAATTTCATCAAGATATCTCATTTGGTTCAGGTTTTATGATCAATTGAATATTTAGCCAATTGATGCAAATGTGTGTTTTTTCATGAGGTGGCAAATTCAAGGTCAAATATATGGAAATCAAAAACTTCTTTTCCTAACTCTTTCTGCACTTCGTTATAGCACACCATGGATTATTTTGGAAAATTAATGTTTCAGGTAATTGAAGACCAACATATTAGTAGAATATTGCTTCAAAGTTTGAACTAAGTATGATTTTGACCCCAAAATGTGTCTGGGGAAGGGATTTTGTTGTTGGTTTTCTGATCGATAAATATCATGGCACTTTTCAGCTTTATGACATAGAATATTGCTCTACCCCCGATGCTATATTTCAAACGACCAAACGGTTTTCGCAAAATTCCTTAATCCAGGGGGTTGCCAAGTCTGTCCATTTTTGCCTAAAAGCCTATTTTACCATATTTTCAAACAGCATCTTGCAAAAATCTTGCAACATTGAAG
>REGL01001781.1:33262-47248 GCA_004194395.1 Aurelia aurita complex sp. Pacific
GGTAAACGAACATAAACATTTAGGAATTATCCTTGACTCAAAACTATCTTTTTCAGCTCATATTAAATCAGCTATCTCTAAGACAAGAAAGGGCATTGGTTTGCTGAAATATCTCTCCAAATATCTGCCCAGGCATACCCTTAACGAAGTATATAAGCTCTACGTTCGACCACACCTGGACTATGGTGATGTCATTTACCATATTCCTGCCAAAGCATGTGAATTCAGTCAAAGTATCATTTTACCAAATGCCATGGAAAAGCTAGAGTCTGTTCAGTATTCTGCTGTTTGGCTGTAACAGGAACATAGAGGGGAACATCTCGCGAGAAGCTGTACAAGGAGCTTGGCTGGGAATCATTAAGTTCCCGACGATGGAGTAGACGCCTTACCTTCTTCTACAAGTTTGTAAATAATCTTAGCCCTGAGTATACAGTAGATCCAATTCCTCCTCTTCGTCAGTCGCAG
The DNA here is from genome assembly GCA_004194395.1 of Aurelia aurita complex sp. Pacific. Classification (NCBI taxonomy): domain Eukaryota; kingdom Metazoa; phylum Cnidaria; class Scyphozoa; order Semaeostomeae; family Ulmaridae; genus Aurelia; species Aurelia aurita complex sp. Pacific. The sequence goes on from REGL01001781.1 coordinate 33,728, forward strand.
TACTGTCTTCGCGACCAGGATGTCATTGGGCGATTAAAGGCACGGACAGAAAAATTTAAGTATAGTTTTTGTCCCAACTGCCTATCCGAATGAATAAGCTCGAGCCTGAATTGAGACTTGCACCCTCAGTTGCTGTTTTTAAGAAAAAGATCTTATCAATGATCCGACCCCCTGCAAAATGCCCTTTTTGGCAGAAATCTCATCACGAACGCAAAATAGATTTAAAATGACAGCCGATTTCAAATCCTTGATGATTGAGCAAAGACTTCAGACGAAAGCCATATGAATCACTCGAATTTCATTAGGCATTCGGTACCAGTGGCTAACACTTGGGTCCCGCCCCTCAATGTTGGCTAGAACAAAGATCGTTTGTTCGAAAACAATTACAATAAACAATGCTTGTTTTAACTGAAACAATAGCTTCAGCCCCCAATATTTGGCAAACAACTATCTGCCACCGTTTGGTATTAAAATTTTCATACATGTTTTTTGTGTAATTCGAACAGGTCCAATAAAGGTCCGGAAGCAGATTTTTAAATTTGCCCCTTCATCTTTTTTATGTACACCTTTCTGCTCTTGATATTTCCTTTCTGCAGATAGCTCGAGCGAGTTCTCACCTAGTGGTATTTAGGCTAACTTTGTGGCATAATTCATTTACATTCTTGAGTTGACTACTAAGCAACTGAAATTCCCTTGTTTGAAATTTCTAATCACTTTGCATTTGAACCTAAATCAAACGCAACCGATTCTTCCTTGTTACAAATATGCCCTTGTTGATCGCTTTATTTCCGAATAGAATTTGGAGAAATCCTCGAAGTCCCATTCTACACGGTCATTTATCACAAATAACATCCAAGCAGGCAAGATATTCAGCATTGTCAAACTTGCATAAATCGGCTCGATTAGGGCTGAACTCTGAGACTGAAATTTTGGTCGACTTGTGAAAAATCCGACTTTAGCGTGTCCAACCTGTGCGAGTTTGACTGTCTGCGGTATTTGCAATTTGGGCTTTGCAACTCCAATGAGAGATTAGCACCAAAAGATAAGAACATTAGAAGCATCTTACCTAAATGATTCACGAGAATGCTGCTTCGTAATGGCAGCTGAGCCATTGATTGGCGTCACAACAGCAACTTGAGGAGATGATTGCTTATTGTTGCAAAATGACAGTCTTTGCTGCCTACAAGAGAATCAAATAATACATTGTACTAGCTGTTAACGTAGTTAAGTAAGTGCTGCTCATAGTATTACTCATAATAACATTCCGCAGATTGTCAAAAAAATAAATGTCACAGTGGATATTTCGGAGCATGTGCTTGAAACCAAGTTAAATTGCAGCTTTTTGAGGTAAAACAATTAAAGAACTACGAGAGCTGTTTGTAAATTTCAAGACTGCATTACACGACTACAATACTCATTAAAACTCAATGTGATATTAATCTCAATTCATGTCTTCGATTGCAATTTTAAGACTCAGTTAATCATTGTCAGTTCATTTTGTACTTTCTTGGACTGCAAGGCTTTCTTTTCCCCAGGTGGTACCTCAAATAGTATATGATTTTCTCATTTGGCCATAGATCAACACTGGTATTTTGAAGCAAAAATAGTTTTGATGTTTTAGAAGTAATACAGTAGCTTTCATCATTTCTTTGTAATTAGCTCAGAATGTCAATTATCTGCTTCCATCTGCATTAATCAGCCTCTTCAATAATATTCAAACAACTTGATACATGATGGCAATACACAAAGTGTTCCCTTTTCAATTCTGTGTCAAATAACAGGTTTTGTATTATGCCTCAAATGAAAACAAGTCTTGTGGGTATATGATACACAACAGTTGGCCATAACAATTCTTCAAAAGTTCATCTGGTAACAGTTTGTATCCAAGTTAAAAAGTCACAAGGTGTGAAGAATGGTCACAAGCAATGCTGATCCAATGCTTTTTGGTCTGTGTAAGAATGTGCATCCAGCAGTTATCTTATGCTGCCTTGGTCTTCGAATGTCAATGGTTAAAGAAGCAAATACTGATCCAATGCTGTGCAAACAGTTACAGGAATATGAACAGTTAATACGCAGATAGTGATCCAATGCTGTGTTAATCTTTACATGTGCTGTCACAAATTAATAAGTTACCTTTCATTTCTGCAACAAAATGTAAATGAGATATTAAGATTTTGTGTATGAGATATATATGTGCATGGTCATATGGCAACATTAAAGGGGCCTTTGCAATGAGCATGGTTTGTGAATACACCACTTGTGGTCTTTTCATTGTCACCATTTTACAGTCCACAAATATGACCACCAATAAAAAGATGGCACATGGTGGTATGGTGGTTGAAAAGGCTGATTTAAGTACCTGAGTAGATAACAGAAATATACTGACAAAAGAATTTGGGCTAAAGGAGGGGAAAAATTAATCAAGAAGCCAATCAAAATTTTTTCAGGTGCAAAGAATCATGGTTGAAAGATCCTTTCAATTATCTTTTTTTGCAATCCTCCCTTGTGATTTTTTATGCAATGGGAAATTATCTCCTCTGTTCTGAAACAATCCTCCATGGCACATTTATGCACCAAATATTTGCAGTTTTCAAAGCAAAAAGAAAACTACTGTTCTATAAAGTGCAACAATACTCGACTAAAAGATGAATTCTTACCTTTTCTAATCAAATGCATAAACCCTGAGTTAGGATTGTGAATAATAGATACCAAGTACCCATCTAATAAGAAAACTGCATGATTGTTATCTGTGAAAAATGTTCGAGTGCTGTATCATCTTGTGTATTACTAAAGAAAGAGACTTGACAAATGTTTCCAAAAGTAATTGAGCATACTGAATGACCAGATTCGCTTAATTTGCTGTTTGTTTCAGTTGGTTTTGAATGGTTTTGAAGTAGTAGCTTTTGTTGCCACAATATATGCAATTCACTGTTTTTAACCACAATGGGTAATTCACTTTTTCTTTCCACAATGGGAAAGTTACCTGATATATTTGCTTTTGTTGCTACAACTGCCAATACCACAATGGGTTTAAACGTTTTATTTGTTGCCACAAAGGGCAGGTCATTGCTGTTTACTTGTGAAAGCGTAAGAAACGCTTAGGCCTTCGTTGGTGAAATCTTCCTACCACTTCTGGAACCTATCCGCTGCACGACACAGCAGAGAGGATAAAAAGAAATCCTCCCATATTTACTATAAAATGAGATTTTAAAAATGTTTGATACGTACCAGAGTCAGTGAAAATCCCCTTCTTTTTCTCGCAATGAACGTGAGCCAACTTCTTGCATCCAAAATCGAAGTGGTGGGCAGTCATCATAGCAAGCACGATGCCACAAATTCTGTTGTTGTTGTTGTTTGTTTTTGCATCCATACGTGGAGATCGACACAGGAATTTCAATCAACCCGTCTAAATGGCTGCTACGCGCATGCGCTTAAGCAGCAACAAGGAGAAACCATGGTAAGTGGCATGTATTGATCTATTGATAGAATTGGTTGCTAAATAGCTGTGATTAAGTTTAATTAAGTTGGTAGCTATCAATAGCAATTTGTGTCATTGAACAATATGATTTGGATTAAAATTAGTGTAACGGCATTCAGACGATCAATAAAAGGACTACAAATACCTTTTGCGGGGCAAGTAAACATCACATACTGAGTTGGCTGCAAATTTTGAAAACCGTTGTTGCGGCCTTAGCTGCAATGGTAATCGAATTTAATGAAAACTTGCGATGTCTGTCAAAATAAGCCAACCTCGATTCCATATCTCAAAAACAGTATACTGCGTACGCTACCAGAGAAATGACATACATTTTTTTGTGAACAACCTATTGTGATCACACAATCTTAAACGTCAACGGCCGTGGTAAAAAAAACCTTCTTAATCTGTCGCTTGCTTTGTGGAATGTGGATTGGTCTGATTTCAGTTGTGGTCACAAAATAAACTGAAGTTGCCAAGTTCAAATGAACAATGATCAAAGATCTGCAAGACAGGCATCGATCTTCGAATCTTGTAATTCCAACGGCGCGAGAAAGACCTGTTTTAACATTTGTTCCACTTGTTGGTTCAGTTTGTTTCCAATGCCCAAAACGCAACATTCACTGACTGTTATTTCTGGTAACCATAGACAATACCTTATTGATGAGGTTTGGAAAGAAACACATCTGAACAGCAATTAGAAATAAAACTAAGTCTAGCTATCTTATTGTATCTAACATCTTGTTGATACAATTTCACACACTTTGGACTGTCTGTCAGCTATTTTCAGTTAGCTACTTCCTTGTAGTATAGTTAGGATGAAATATTTGTCGACCATAGATTTTTGGCTTGTTCTAAAAGGTTTTGATATAAAAAAAATCATAACTCGCAGGTAATTTGGGAAACATGACTCATTTTGATCAACAAAATTTTGATCAAAGCTGACATGTTACCAACGCAATGATGATCCGTTGAAGAAATTAAGATGATACATTGAAACATCGACTCTGAAGGTAGAAACCATTCTCTCATTCATCCTTGACATGTATGATTGAAGTAAATGAAATGTAAATGTAATCGCTTGCCATCCAAAAGGTTGCAGCTATTTTGTTATTCATTGATTTAATTTCCTAAATACCTCGTTGAATAGCCAAATACTTAACCCAATTTTGGTTGGGGGCAAATTTGCCCCCCCCCCTAGTAGACTTTTTGTTATAACCCTTTCAGGATAACAATTATGGCCCCGAAACTTTCTGACCTTTTGGTAATACTTATTGTGCAAGGACTGAAGAAGTTTCACAAAAGTATCTCGACAAATGAGGGGGAGGGAGACAATTTTCCGGAACTGACTCTGTCAAAATCGCCAATTCTCAAATATTAATTTTCGTGAAAAAGTAGTAAAATTGCAAAATTTTGCAAAGATATTTTGCAGGGTAGTGCTATTTGATGTATTCTATCATAATTTTCATGTTTGGATTGAACTTGTGCTCCAAATTTAATTTTATCGCATTTTTCCTGATTTTGATCGATTTTGCTACTTTTCTTGACCACACAAAGAAAAATGCTGATGCAAGCAGTAATGACGGCCAATCTTAGGTTGATTTTTATATTTTCATAAAGTACATGCCTGGGGCTATTAGTACACCAAATCTGGTTGCTCTATCTATTTCCAGTCAAGAGTTAGGTAGGGGCCCCCCAACAAAAATAGGACGTGTCAGATAGCCAAACCACTATAGGGTTTAACTAAATTCGAAAGTTTAAACTGTCTAATCAAATTTCTTTTGTAGAATTAAAGGCGATCAGCAAAAAAACCTCTTGCAATATTTGAAAAACAGATGACAATATCGATCAAATTTCTTTCATGCTCCTCGATGTTTCTAACTAATAAATCATATGGCAAAGTCATCCATGAAACTGTTGCAAAGTTCTTAAGTGGAGAGCGTTTGTTTATATCATTTACATGTTAAGCTGGATTCACATTTAAAGCAACACGTGTTGCGTGATTTAGCATGCTGCAATGCAGCATAAACGACAAAGACATGTTCACAAGACTACCGTAGCTTACATTTTAACATCATGATGAAATTTCTATATCTTGAATGCCTAAATCCCTTCATCGTTAAATATGATGCCTCAATTGTTATTGGAAATTGAGAGCTGCAGTCCTTTAGGGAATTCTCCAATGATTTATGCTAATAGCTGGCTGTTCGTGCAGTATATTTACATTTCACAAATTTGGTTCCATCTTACCTTTGTTTAGCATTGGGCTTTGTAATCTTTTTCTGTCTGGCTGTCTTGCTCAAGTCATCTCTGGTTGTACTTTCTGCTTTGATATCATCATCGTCATGTATCAAAAGGAGTTCAGAATCAGAAACAATGTTTGTTTTTTGCACTTGCTCTTCATTCTGAGATCAATAAGTAAGAACTATACAACAATAGGAAAATAAGATATCTTCAAAAAGGTCTATTTTCAAAATTTCATTCAATGAAATATCTCATTCATACTGTATTTCCTTTGATGTGAGTCTTTCTTGAAGACATGTCCTCCTCTGATAACAAAATCAACGAGAGGTTTCAAGATTTATATGTCTGCTCTCAAAGCACAAATTACCAAAAAATGAGGTATCTATGTTCAAGTCAACTATCAAGCGACATTTTGAGAGTGATTAGCCGTTGATTAGAGCTAAATTCACATCGCTGGAACCAACCAAGTCTGTATAATTTTCTTGGACACCCAGTATAGACCTGTCACGTAACGAGCAAATACCTTGCTTCCACATACAAGCAAGCTAATTTGCTACGTTCCTCTTTGAGCAGCAGGGAGATGTCTCAAGATGTGTTTATCTACTAGATTCAAGAGACAGAAAAACAAGACTTGTCTCAAGCTCAACAGCATGCAGAACAACTTAAGTAGCCTTTGAAAAGCAACAACAATAACAACTTTCAAACAACAGCATTAAGTACACTATATTGTACCAAACTGTTTCATAATCTGTTGAAAAATCCTGCTAAAGGATGTCCCTTATGACTGGATATTTGATGAAGTAACAGAGCATTTGCTATGAATAATTTAATATTCACCTTTATATTAACCTCAACTTGCACTTTATCCAGGCTATTACCAAGTTTGTGGAATATGAATTTCCTAGAAACGCAAAAATAGCTATATCAAAGGCCCTCCAAAATTGCAAAACCAAGTAAGTCATATTAAAGTAGCTAGCCCTTTTCATTTCATGAGGGCGATCACCAGCTACATGTAAATTAAGTAAATTAAAAGTTATTAGTCAAATTAACCTATAGAACCCTATTTACAATTTTTAAAACTAATGTACAATTATGTAAAAATTTACATTCAAGAAAGAAACCCCTGTTCTTAAATAGTTTTCCTAAAACTATAAAGAGAGGATGCCTGCTTTGGCTTGGCTGAGAGGCCATTCCACAGTTTTGCACCGCTATGAGACAAACATCTCTGGCCATTTGCTGACCTTTTCATCGGTAACCTCAAGTCGGTCCCTGTATTACGAAGGCTTTATGATGAGCGTTGCGAACTGCAGATGAAGAGGTCACAGAGGTATTGTGGAGCCAGCGCATTGAGGAACTTGAAGACCATTGTCTTAGCTTCACCAGTAACCAGTTCGCCAACGGTCTTCCATTCCAACTCCTCAATGAGAGGTCTGCTTGGAGCGTCATAGCTGCTATTTGTAATAGTCCTAGTAGCACAGTTTTGAAACTTTTGCAACTGATTAATTTCAGTCAAACTGGCGCAGCCCCAAACAGAACAACATTATCAAAATGCGGCTCAACAATACCTCTGTACAGCATTTGCAAGTTTCTTTCGGTAGAAAAGACTTGGCATGAAGAACTACCCTGAAGACCTTGGCAGAAACTGCTTTGATTTGTCCTTTCCAATCCAAAGAGCAGTCAATTTGCACACCAAGGTATTTTGTCTTTTTGACTGCTTCGAGCTCATTATCGCGTATTTTCAAAGAAAATTCCTTAGTCTGACTTTGGAGAATGTTGTGTTTCTGTTTGGTAGAGATAAGCATGGAATGAGTTTTGCAAGATTCAAGGAAACTCGTTCCCTTGTAGCCAAGTGTCCAGTTTCATAAGATTGCTGTTAATATCCTCATTCAGCCGAGTAAAATCATGAGATTGGTAGCACAAACTGGTATCATCAACGTACATGGACACGTTAGAATCTTGGACAGCGTGTGGGAGATCATTAATGAGACGAGGAAGGGAAGAGCATCAACGCATGAACCTTGTGGCACACCAACTTCTCTGTCCCCAATTTTTGAATCAACGCCTTTAACCCTTATAAAACTGTTTCCGGCTGGAAAGGTAGGATTTAAACCAAGAGAGCTCATGTTGCTGTACACCGTAAAGCTCGAACTTTGCAGAGAATTTTGTGATCTAGAGTATCAAATGCCTTTTTTAAGTCAATGAACACTAGACCCACAAGCTTACCAAGATCCAAACCGTTATGCCAGTCATTCATTGGTAGATTTAATTTAACATGGTACTGTTGAATGAAGTAGCAAAAAGCCGCAGGCCAGATGAAAAATGACCATTCCATTATCATTCATACTGGTAGAGCTGCTTTATGACAATCGAGTGCAATGATAACCGATAATATCAACACAAACCTTCATCTTACCATCTATAACAATTGAATCTCTCAAGTAACTGAATTTATCTACCTAGGCCACAAACTTTCCTCAAAGAATGATGAATTGGCTACCGTCCAGCATCGCATTGATTTTAATCTGGGCAGCAATGGCTGGGCAGCTTTTAATAAGAATAAAGCAGCACTAACATCAGAAAGGATATCATATCACCTAAAATTGAAGATCTTTAACACCTACGGGATACCTGTAGTACTCTATGAATTAGTATGTTTTAACTGGACCTTGAAATCCTTCCAAAAGCTAGTCTTTTTCCAAAATCATATGATGAGATTTTCTGACAAACAAACGACTGTCTGATCATACACGAACTGAAGACCTTCTTCGTACAACAAAGATAATTTCCATCAAATCCACAATCAAATCCAAAGTCTTGTAGCTTTACGGTCACACCAAACTTTCTACTCAAGGTGGAAGCAAACTCTGCCAAGAAGGAATGATAGAAGGAAGAAGAAGCGCAGGAAAGCAACCAAAACGGTGGCAAGACAACATCAGCCATTGGACTGGACGAAGCCTGGTGTCACTGAATACTGCTATCAAAGACCAAAATTTATGGAGAAATATATCACATGTTGATGCGCAATCTGCCGAAGGCGAATGATGATGGACAGCTGGTTTGTTATGGTTTTTCAAAGAGCCTTGAGATGACAGGCAAGATTGATATTGGCCGATAGTTAGACTTTTCAGTTTTATCTCCATCTTTGAAAATTGGAGTAACTCCTAGCAAATTTCCATGAATCAGGAAAGTGACTGTTTCAATGGATGTATCAAACAAGAAAGCAAGCAAGTTTTCGATGACAGGCAGCGCAAGCTATGGAAAGTACTGTAGCTAGAGCTGTCGTCAGTCGCAAAGCTCTTTGCTGACTTAACTGTGGCATCCTTGATCTCCTGCACTTCAATACCTCTGAACTGTAATGTTGCCTTATGTTTGTTGATTTCATAGTCACCCTGCAGGAAAGGGATTTGGCACTGGATGTATTTTGTCAGCAAGATCATTTCTTAGCAAAAGAAACTGTTCATTGTTCTTGGTACAGTATACAGTAAATTACATGAAAACATTCCATTCTGAGAGACATGCAGAGATCTTGCAATCTTGGAGCAGACCTAACCTGGGAATATTTTGGTAAGGGTATGACAACTCACTCCTACAGCATTTTAATTGTGCATTGGCATCTCAACAAGGGATCAGGGGGGCATTATTTGATGACCCCATTGGCACCTTTGGGCAGGGCTGGAAAATATTTCTTGTGCCTCTAACTGGAAAAATGCATTGGAAAAATGTCTCCAAAAGTTGTTATAAAGTTTAGTATGAGCCAAGTACGATTATGACAGTAGCTGTTTAAAAGCATGAAATAACCGTGTGAAAAGTAATGAAAACTTGGACTAAAATGGAAAAATGGTTAGAAAATAATTGAAATTCTACAATTCTAAAATTCTAAAAATCTGAAATTTTCTGTTTGAGGTGTAACATCAAAGATAAGATTTATTTGTCAACGTTGATAGCAATGACTTTAAAGTGGCAGTGAACAACCATGTTTTGATACATATCTTCCTGAGATAGACTATTCTACCCTTCTCGTTTTTCAAATTTTGTGACATGGTTGAATATGTCTAATGGTGCTATATGAATAGAAAATTAATGTGAAATCGTAGAATTAAGACTCGTGGCAAGTTTTACAATATTGTGTTGCAACGTATCACTTAAAATAAGGCTTTCCCAGCTGTGACTGGCAAAATACAGTAAGCGAGAAAGAATTTTTTCGATTTTAGAATTCAGTTTTCAAATGTTTAAACTTATGACTAATCCGGTATAAAATAGATATTACTGAACAGTTGTTAATGATTAAAGCTAAACAAATCAGTTTGAAACAATTTCATCCAGCACTCAAGAAAAGAGTCTCTTATACGTTTGTTCAAATCATAAGAAAAAGTCTTCCTTCAAATTCTTTCGAACTTCTGTGAGTTCTGGCTATGACACAAAAAATGAAGAGAAGATCTAGATACAGTGGTCTGCTCAATTTTGGTGGAAATCATACGATCTTGTTTTACAAGGCTTTTTTTCCTTCAAAGAAACCTCATAAAATGCATTCTATTGAAATGCTTATTGAGTGATTCCGTTGTTTTGTCTGCTTTCAAAATTCAAATGGCAATCGTATTTCATATCTATTTAATATTTAATTCTTTTAAGGAGGGTTGCCCTTCAGCAGAAGCTGGTTTTCAAGGGGCCCTCCGATAAAGCAATAATTACAATCCAAAAAGTTAAATCAAAAAGTTGTTAATCAAATTAATTTATAACATCCTATTTACAATATTCCAAACAAATATAAAATGATATCAAAACATTTACAATCAAAAGAAAGAAACTCTGTTTTCAAATAGTTTTCTTAAAACCCATACAGAAATGATGCCTGCTTTGACTTGGCTGAGAGGCTTTTCCCAGCCCTGCTATGGGAAACCAAAGATTGGAACGTTTCAATGTATGAAATACACTCTTTTTTTTTATAAGAATACTATAAATTTTTTCCAGCCTCAATATTCTTAAGAAATTTTCCGTTTTGAGCCTTAACATATTCTTAAAGTATTCTTATTTTTTCAAATCTGGTATGGTTTCAGGGGAACATGTGTCATATCATTATGAAGAAATGGTTGAACGAAAGAAAATTTTAAGCAATTGTAACAATAAGAATGTTATGAACATCGCAAAACAGGCAACTGCTGGAAAATGAGACACAAATATGCTAGCTGAGGCTGAGCAATATTCTTATAATATTCTTAAAATTTGGATGATTCTGAGCCTGAATATTCTTATAAGCAATATTCTTATAAAAAAAAAAGAGTGTAAGAGGATTTTTCACCAGACCTTGAAGGTATGTTTTTGAATTACTTTTGATAGTTCTCGACTGTGTCCACTTATAGGGTCAGGGTAAAGTGGTTAGGCTGGGGTAAATAAAATGGGTAGTGCCGATTAATTGCTAGAAAACAACAAGGAGGGAGGGTAGTTTGTGCAGTTATAGCTAGAGAAAAATTGAAATTGTTTGCCGTACCCATTTACCCCCCCCCCCCATTACCTATATTTACCCCCTGTAGACCCAACCCAACAAAGTGCATTGCATTTGACAGACAAACTTTGGCAAACACTAAAGCAAACGTAAACGAGAGTTACTTGTCAACTTTATACCAATATCTCCCTCACTACCTGTGGCTGCCAAACGTCAAGATAGTGTACCTTCTTCCATCCTTGTTCTGCTTTTTAAGACTCAGTTTACTGTTCAAGCTTGGATTTTTGAAGGAAGATGAAAGCGACGAATTCATTGCTCTCCCAGTCAGTATTTGCCTTTCTGGCAGTCAATATATCTATACCATTAATTACTTTGCTGTATAACATTGCTTGCTGAATTTGCTTCCACAAAGCCGTAAGGCTGCCTCTCTGCTCTCTCTCGGCCAAGCCAAGTAGGNTCAATATTCTTAAGAAATTTTCCGTTTTGAGACTTAACATATTCTTAAAGTATTCTTATTTTTTCAAATCTGGTATGGTTTCAGGGGAACATGTGTCATATCATTATGAAGAAATGGTCGAACGAAAGAAAATTTTAAGCAATTGTAACAATAAGAATGTTATGAACATCGCAAAACAGGCAACTGCTGGAAAATGAGACACAAATATGCTAGCTGAGGCTGAGCAATATTCTTATAATATTCTTAAAATTTGGATGATTCTGAGCCTGAATATTCTTATAAGCAATATTCTTATAAAAAAAAAAGAGTGTAAGAGGATTTTTCACCAGACCTTGAAGGTATGTTTTTGAATTACTTTTGATAGTTCTCAACTGTGTCCACTTATAGGGTCAGGGTAAAGTGGTTAGGCTGGGGTAAATAAAATGGGTAGTGCCGATTAATTGCTAGAAAACAACAAGGAGGGAGGGTAGTTTGTGCAGTTATAGCTAGAGAAAAATTGAAATTGTTTGCCGTACCCATTTACCCCCCCCCCCCATTACCTATATTTACCCCCTGTAGACCCAACCCAACAAAGTGCATTGCATTTGACAGACAAACTTTGGCAAACACTAAAGCAAACGTAAACGAGAGTTACTTGTCAACTTTATACCAATATCTCCCTCACTACCTGTGGCTGCCAAACGTCAAGATAGTGTACCTTCTTCCATCCTTGTTCTGCTTTTTAAGACTCAGTTTACTGTTCAAGCTTGGATTTTTGAAGGAAGATGAAAGCGACGAATTCATTGCTCTCCCAGTCAGTATTTGCCTTTCTGGCAGTCAATATATCTATACCATTAATTACTTTGCTGTATAACATTGCTTGCTGAATTTGCTTCCACAAAGCCGTAAGGCTGCCTCTCTGCTCTCTCTCGGCCAAGCCAAGTAGGCCTACGGCCTAAAACGTCTACCACAACAGGGCGAGTGTGAAATAAGGCCTTCTGGGGCTGGTATGCCCTGCCTGCTGGCTCCGAGTCGATCTATGTTGAGTACCTCTAGCCTTGATGTTCCCTGGAATTTAAATTCAGCTTTGTTAGGTACCAATATAACAAGACAAACCATAGGACAAGCAAACCAATCCGTCACCAACAGCACACCAAAGAATAACTGTTAAAGGCAAGAGCGTATTTTCGCGCCATAATGGCTGAACAGGAGAGAAAGACGTTGCTGTTGTTGCTCAACCGATGGGCCACTGCCATCCACTGGGGGGCCGGGGCGCCACGGCCCCCAAAAGTTAAGAGTTCTTTTCAAAGCCATTTGCAAAATAGGGTAGGGTGGGGTAATGTGGGTCTACGGGGTAAAGTGGGTCTACTGAGCTTTTCGCTAGAAATATCCTTCCTCGTTAAATGGAAGAAAGGCTGGCTATTTTTCTTTTAATGTCTGCATAATAAACTACCTTTTTACATAAAACATTCGTCTTAGATGCATCTCCAGTCGTTTTATAAAATAACTTTACTGAACGGCCTACTGTGCAAGAATTTCAAAGCCCAGTAAACTTTCTCCTGCCACTGTTGTTTTGCTTTTCTGGTCAATTTAATGACCATGAGGGGGTGAGAGTTTGGTCTTTTACAAATAAAATAACGTTTGTTTCGAAGTCATTGACGCTATTGTTCTTTTTATTTTTATTTTTTTACCAGGTGGGGTAATGTGGGCCTACTGAGAATTTAGCCATAATTCAAATTCCACGAAGCCTGAGTTGCTCAAAATGTTCGCACTTATATTCATCTTGCCACGTTGTTTTCGGTCTAAAATGCGAAAACGGGTTTCCTATTACCGCAGTTGCTGTCTGGTAACCAGTAAATTGGAGTAAACATACTGCAAACATCTTTTTTTGACTGTTATTATCAAATTCGATCACTGACTTGCAAG
>REGL01001782.1:3977-19425 GCA_004194395.1 Aurelia aurita complex sp. Pacific
CAATATTTTGAAAAATAGTCAAAAATTCTGAAAAGTCCAACAACGGTAGAATTAAAGATAAGTGACTAAAGTTTGTTTCAAGCCACTCAGTCCGAAGAAATAGATCACAGAATTTTACACCCACCTTTTTACGCCGAAATAAAGATTTGGAAGCTATGCTTTGCAGAAGCATATATACAAGCTGAAGCATAATTGTGATGTCTTACTAACCATGAGGCTGCTAATCAGATTATACTTGTCTGAAATCGCTGTACTCCAAACCAAGGAATGCAATAGCTTCAATATACTCCAAAATAGGTTATGATATTCAGGTTTTACATATCCAGGATTATTTTAATTTCATTTCTCACATTGATAACAAAATCTGCTCGATATACCCTGTTTTTTGTAGACCAGATTGACCATATTTGATTCCAAGATAACAGGAAATCTAATTGACCAAATATCATTGGATTGACCAAGAGCAATTTGTATATATTTAAGATTATTGCTAACGAGAATCGCTCTTATTTCATCAGACTAAATTCACTTACCGTTGAGCTGGATCTAATCTGATGAGACATTTTAGAGAAATTATGCTTTACCATAAATGATCTTACGTTAAGGAACCATTCTTCGAAAAGGAAAGCATGCTGGGAACACAAAGAATAAAAAAAAATCTATTATTTTAGATTTGTAGGATAACGAAATCTCTATATCACGAAAATTCGCAAAAAATAATGGTAAGATTGCTATGTTGCTTAAATAGTATAACTCAGAATAAGTCTTTTCTGAGTACGTAATTTTGTACCCCGTAAGTAACGAAACAATACATTTTATCTTACTTAAATATATTATATTTCATGTCCCTAAATGTTCAGAAACTTGTTGTCATGTTCTTTGGTTCTTCATGCACGAATATCTGAGACTAATCTACTAGTTGCGGCTTCGCTGCATTTTCATCTTGGGAAGCCTTCGCTTCTTTGTCATCTTGCTGATATGTTCGTGGAAATTGAAGTTGTCCTGTAATTGGCCTGTTGGATGCTATGGTGTGGATGCCACTGTTCTCGCAAAGATCTTGGACAATAAAGTAACCTCTTGTTTAGCTTCCCTGTGCAAGTGAAGTTAGGAAATATCCTGCAGTCTACCCATAGCCAATAGAGGACAATGTTTCCTTGATTAACTATGGTTTATTTGGCCCGCCCTATCTGTGAGGAGGATTGCAATGATTTGACCACGAATTCTCGATTATATTATATGGCCTTCGATGAGGTTAGTTAGGCTGTTGGAAGTGATGGTTTAGGCGATACCATTCTCAAAAAGATATCAGGATCAAGGCAACCTAACAGTTAGTCTCTATGCTCGCAAAGGCAGAAATACCTTGCTGTCCATATCTGTGAGCGGATTCCAATAACTTGATCAAGAATTCTCCAATATTCGATGCAGATAGTTAGGCTGTTTGGAATGGATGGTTTAGGCGTTATCGTTTTCACAAATATCTTGGACATTAAAGTAACCTCTTGCCTGGCTGTCTTGCTAGAGAAGATAGAAAACACCTTGCAGTCAGTCTGAGAGGGGATTCCAATAATTTTACTACGAATTATCAAATACTCGACGCAGTTAGCTAGTCTGATGGAATGGATTGTTTAGGAGCTACTGTTCTCACAAAGATCTTTGTTATTGGATCAGGCAGAATTCGCAGAATTGGGTCTCTGATTTCTCTGGTTCGTAGACAGTAGATGATAGGGTTAATCATGCTGTTTACATGCACAAATAAATCAGCCCATGGATCAGCAATCGATACTAGAAATATTGTATCTCCGATCACACCCCGTAAAATAAACATAACAGCTAATGGAACATACGAAACCAAAGCGAAAGAAATAACAATTGCTATGGTATTCGCCTTTTTGCGTTCTCTCATTACGATCGTCCCCACACTCATCCGAGACTCCTGGCTAAGGATCGTGTTTTGACGGACAGGAAGGAGCTTTCGACGATGTGATTGGACAATTCTCGATATTTTCGCGTACGATGCGAGAAATGTGACAATTGAAATGCCCATTAACGTAAACAGACCGATGAAGAAAGTGGTTGTCTTTATAACTCTCAGGAACGGCAACAGTGCAAATAGGGAAAGTACGATCCATGAAATTGATATCAATACAGCGTACCTTACATTATTCGCCCTTCTTTGATATCGAAACGGCCAAGCGATAGCGTAAAGTCTGTCCATGCTTATCTCTCCGACTGTTACGACTGATGTTGCGAGACATAAGAATGCGAAAAACGCGCAAACAAGTCGCACGTTACAGTTATGCCTGTCGTACGATTCACCGATCCGTCGCACAGCCGACAACGGAATGACGATAAATCCTGTCAGGATGTCACTTACACACAGGCTGCCTATCAGGAGATTTGAAGGTGTTCGTAGTCGTGCGAATTTGACGAAAATTAGAAGTACGAGAGCGTTTCCGATCACAGCACCAATCGCGGCAATGCTACCGATTGCTGTTGTTGCAAAGGCTGTTGCTTTGATTGCGATGTCATGTTTCACGTGCAGGACGTCTAAGAAAAGACATGTGTTGGTCGTTGTGAGATTACTCATCTTTAATGTTGGTTGTGATCTTTAGAGAGCAATTAGTTCGTCTTCATGTGACTGTATATACAGCAATTTTGAGTCGAAGTCTTTACAAGCTCATAGAATCTATCTATAGCATAGGTCATGAAGGTCCACCTTCTGGAAGAGTATGACACTTAGATGAAGAATCTTCAAAATTCTAACTTCCAACTTGCCAATGTCTTTGGGGAAGTCTGCAGGGAGTCTGCAGCAGCGTACCACGGAGTTTATCTATCACATGTATTGACACACAAACTGTTCATTCTTGTCACGGCTCTTGCTCTCTTGTCCTAAGACCAGACGTATAGTAGATATTCTAGTTAGTGTTTGGAAGCATTATTCTTTGAAATTCAGCAATCTAACTTGCCCTTCTTGAATCTTGCTGCAATGCCAGGTTGGTTTTATTTGTGAAATCTAAGCAGAATGCAAAAATGAAGTTCTTGTTGACGAGGCTGGTTTAATGGTGTTATTATACCAGCTTATTACTCACAAGTCAAACTTTTCTTGCTTCTGTGTATGCAAGAAATCTCTGGAAGTTCGGGTAAAGAATTTGCTGGTGCCTTTCGTGTAGCTGACAGCAGTATGCGCCAGGGTTTATCTGCAACGAAATGAACAGTATTAAGATAAAGATTTGACATCCTTGTCNGTCGAAGTCTTTACAAGCTCATAGAATCTATCTATAGCATAGGTCATGAAGGTCCACCTTCTGGAAGAGTATGACACTTAGATGAAGAATCTTCGAAATTCTAACTTCCAACTTGCCAATGTCTTTCGGGAAGTCTGCAGGGAGTCTACAGCAGCGTACCACGCAGTTTATCGATCACATGTATTGACACACAAACTGTTCATTCTTGTCACGGCTCTTGCTCTCTTGTCCTAAAACCAGACGCGTAGTAGATATGCTAGTTATTGTTTGGAAGCATTATTCTTTGAAATTCAGCGATTTAACTTGCCCTTCTTGAATCTTGCTGCAATGCCAGATTGGTTTTATTTGTGAAATCTAAGCAGAATGCAAAAATGAAGTTCTTATTGACGAGGCTGGTTTCATGGTGTTATTATACCAGCTTATTATTCACAAGTCAAACTTTTCTTGCTTCTGTGTATGCAAGAAATCTCTGGAAATTCGGGTAAAGAATTTGCTGGTGCCTTTCGTGTAGCTGACAGCAGTATGCGCCAGGGTTTATCTGCAACGAAATGAACAGTATTAAGATAAAGATTTGACATCCTTGTCTCCAATGTCCTTTATGCCAGCTAACTCTGGTAGTTTCTGCACAAGTTACATTTCATTTAATGGAAATTAAATTAACTAACTTACATCTCTTTCTCAAAGCTTGTTGCAAGGCTTGCTAGCTTGCTTGCTGGAATATAAGAGAATTGTTATCTAAGACATGTAATGCCAGTTTGACGTTAGTCACTGGGCAATGTTCTCCAGTGCCACTTCCAGCTGTTCCTTGCCAGCTGTCTAAAATTTCTAGCTTTTGTGAGTTTGCGCGATCCACGTTTAAATGTCTGTGTTGTTAATGTTCCCAATGGTTGCAGGCACAATAAATCAGCAATATGTGCTTATTAAAGGAATATTTAAAGTTGTTGATACTTGAGGTAATGCCAGTTTTCTACTGACTGTCATTTGCGGTGCTTAATTATCTAAATGGTGCTTTCTATAAAAACGTCAGTTTCTTTGTGATTTTTGTGGAGCTGGCAATAGAATAAGGCAAACCTTATAATAAGTTATGTCAATATGTCTGTTATTTTCCGAGGTATAAAAGGGTGTTTAAATTAGCTGGAAGGCAAATTTCTTGTAACTACGTTCAAAGTTTACATACCACAAGTGAAACTGTAAGCTTGCATGTCACAGTGCAATCCACGAAAAGGTTGATTTCCTTGTCATATTTATGGACCTAGCAAGAGAATAAGGAATAGAGTTAACCAACTATGTCTACTATATGCTTAAACGAATGATTTAAAGGTGTTGTGGCACAGTGGTGTAATCCTCTGCAGACAGGACAGTTGGGCGGACAGGGTTCGATACCCGGTAGGGCCCCACCACTTGAACGTCATGACAAGGGGTCGCGGACTCGATTAGTGCTCATCAGCTACTTCTGTGACCCTAGCGCTTGACGCTAAAAACCGCAACTTCACCTTCACCTTCACCTTCATTTACAGCGCAGAATTTGACAAACAGCCTTAAATAACGGACTCATCACAATAAACCCACAAACGCAACATAACACACCGTAATCTGTGAAAAGAAAACAATCAAAACCAATTAACTTGTAACAAGGGAGAAAACTGTTGAATCCTGAAAGAGAAATAACGCATTAACCTGAAACTCTGAAAGGAGAGAGAATAAGTTAGTAGCTGCAATAAAGAGCAACGTCGAATAACCAAAAACGAGTTTCGTCGCACACTCATCGATTTTGTGTGCGAAGAAATAATCAACGATACAAACGAGCCGATTAGACGCCAGAAGAACAAATGAAAATGTAGACATTGAGAAATTTGTTTGCATTAGCTGTAAGGAAAGTTTCATGATACTGTGATGATTGCGAGAAAGTCTACATGCTACAGGACATCTAATGAAGAGAAGAGCTAAGCTTGAAACGTTGTGTTGTGTCATTACACGTATTTTTCTTTGTAAGAAACTAAGAATTGAGCCAGTACTGAAAATTTCTTAAAATTATCACAATTTCAGTACTTAGAGTTTCTTACGAGTTTCTTAGAGGTTCCACAACAGTCCTTATCTTCACTACCTGTGCCTGCATGAACGTTTCAAAACAAGGTTTTTGAAGACTTTCCAATGATTTAGGCAATAATCAAGTACCTTACGAGTGAAAGAAGGTAAACATGTGACAAGGTTTTCTTTTATCGAAACAAGCAGCATCTTAACTTATATTTCCCAGTACTGGAGTTTCTTAATTCTTTGGCAATCTGAGAGTTGAGTTTCTTATGGGTAGTTTCTTATGGAAAAATGCGTGTATTCAAGTACAAAGTCGTATTTTATAGAATTTTTTACTTGCATATGCCTAACGACGTACTACTGCTTCTTGCTTCCATAAGTTTCCAAGAAGCATGTAAAATGGCACCTTTTAGAGTTAACGAATATAAAATGAAAGATTACCATGTAAGTTGAATGTGTTTAAAAACACTATCCACAGGTTGATCCTAGCAGATAAGAAGTAAAACAGTCTTTGACTTTGCAGTGACTAAGACTTGTTGACGTTGTCTGTTGATAGCAGTATTGTAGCATGTGATTGTAGTATCACCAACAGCAACGTGAAGCCTGCAAAAGATTTTGCTCTCGATTTGTAAAACTGTCGCTTTCAATGTGTGTGTAATTGAATGAAGTATGATACAGATTGTTTTTGTGGTGTATGTACAACACAACGCTAGTAGAGCACGCGAGATTTGATTAGTGTTAGCAAGGGTGTTAGGACACGGATATTTTAATTACGTATTTATTTACCTTGTTTTAATCTTCGTCTTGTTTTCTTGTCTTGTTTTCTTCTCTGTTCTGTTTGCTCTTGCTGATGTATGCCTCGTGTTATTTCAATATATCTTCCTTGTATTCCTGTGTCTTAGCGCGCCTTGGTAGAAGAAATGTTTCAAACTGCAATGCCATATTTATGGCATTGCGGCAAACCTTTCTTCTACGAAGGCGCGCTAATACACAGGAATACAAGGAAGATATCTTCAAATAACATGAGGCATTTACATCAGCAAGNACACGGATATTTTAATTACGTATTTATTTACCTTGTTTTGATCTTCGTCTTGTTTTCTTGTCTTGTTTTCTTCTCTGTTCTGTTTCCTCTTGCTGATGTATGCCTCGTGTTATTTCAATATATCTTCCTTGTATTCCTGTGTCTTAGCGCGCCTTGGTAGAAGAAATGTTTCAAACTGCAATGCCATATTTATGGCATTGCGGCAAACCTTTCTTCTACGAAGGCGCGCTAATACACAGGAATACAAGGAAGATATCTTCAAATAACATGAGGCATTTACATCAGCAAGAGCAAACAGAACAGAGAAGAAAACGAAACAAGAAAACAAGACGAAGATCAAAACAAGGTAAATAAATACGTAATTAAAATATCCGTGTCCTAACACCCTTGGTGTTAGGTTAGCAGGGAATTGACTTGTCTTTGATGTAAACTTGAATAATATAGGAGAGAGTACCACCTGGTAGAATCAGCATTCTGTCTGTAAACACTTGTCTTTCATACGAGATCAAGTAATGTTGCAAAGATTGCTCCTTCGTGTATCATTAAACTTTGCCCCTGCTTTTAATCAGTATCAGAGATGTAAGAAATACTGTCTCCTCTTATATATTTGTCTTCGATACGAGATCAAGCAATGTTACAAAGATTGCTCCTTAGGGTGACACCCACATTAACACAAACTTTATCTAAGCTCTTGACCAGTATCTGTTCTAGGTAGAATACTTGTCTCTGGTGGGAGCATTTTAGTGTGGATTGCTCCTTGAAGTATCACCAACGTTACCAAAAATTTTCCCCAACCTTTTGATCAGTATCAGCAATATGAAAAATGAAATTACATGTCTTGATGAGAAAGTTAAATACTGTAGTGTGGATTGCGTCTTGAAGCATCAACAAAATTGATGCAAGTCTACCCTACAATGAATAAGATACCTATTTTTACTACGAAATCAAGTTATATTGCAAAGATTGCTCCTTAGTGGATCACCAACAGTAACACAAATTTTACCCAAGCTTCTGGTCAGTATCTGCAATTCGTAAAATTCTTCTCTTTAATGGGAAGGTTGAATATTATAGCANAACTTTTATCCACAGCAGCCAAGCGTGTGCATGTTTCATGCTTGAAATCGTTTGACGCATCTTCTAGGAGCAAGTAAACATAGAATCAATCGATTGTTGTGCTGAAATCAATCACATATCTGTAATCTATTGAAGTGATCATTGGAAGTAAACATAATCAATTTAAATATATATTCAGCGGGACAGGTTTCTTGGCAAATAATGTTTATCTGAAATTTTTCTATTTGTTTATCAGAAAGAAAGCTATAAACAAAATGGTCCGAAATGCGGGTGTTTTTTGTGTCAGACAGAAAACATTTACAGAATTGAGACATACGATGAAATAAATGATGCCAATGACTAACTTTTTTGTTGTATATAATGAAATTCAAAGCTAAGCCATTCTAATTATTGCTTAGGAGACAATGAACTTAGCTTCTTGAAAATGAACGCTTTTTGTTTATGTTTACATCTACCGGGTGTCCCAAAAAAAAACGCAACAGATTTGAAAAATTCTACTGCAAAGTGTTTCATACTCATTATCCAACAATTATTTTTCTTCAAATCTGCAGTAATTATATTTAATTTTGATATATTTTTCAGTATTTTTGGTGACTTTGTTGTAGAGTTAAAAATCAGCAAACTTCAAAATTGCGCCCAGGTCAAAACCAGAGCTGCTGCATTAACAATGATGAATCATAATGTCAAATTGTAAAACATGACAATCCCTGTAATTGCAACGAATTGCTGACAAACACGCAACACGCGATTTAATTAGATATTTAACAGACACTTTCATAAAGATTTCTATCAAAAAAACTGCCATGCTTCTTAAGTGTCCATGATGGTTGCTTGCTTTTTCTAAATGACTAGGCCATTATTAGATTTATACTTTCAAATATAAATGAACACTGAAAGCTCCCTCAAGAATGGATAACTCATGAATCTGTAAGAGATCCCTTTGTTACAGCTTCTTAATGAAGCTGTGTGCTTGTTAATGTATTCATGTAAACTTTCAGCTATTGCCATTCTTTTAACTTTACGGTATACTTTACACTAATGCTGGTAGCTCTGGCTTTGCCCAGACAGCAAGTTTGAAGTTTGTTGATTTTTAACTCTTCAATCAAGTTACCAAGAATTCTGAAAAATATATCAAAATTTAATCCACTCATTGCAGATTTAGATAAAAATAATCATTTGATTATTAATTTGAATCTGTTGCGTTTTTTTGGGACACCCAGTATCATCCGAAAGTAGTTCTTAAAAGCTCCAAGGGAAACATTTGTAAAGCAAAAGTTTCAGGTTTCCGAAATGACAAAGCGATGTGTGCCTTTTCCCATTCTTTGATACTAATAATTTTTCAATGAAATGCAATGCAAGGACCGAGGATTCCTCAAAAGTAAATGATTTGAAAAGCAATCGAGGCATCTCAAATCCTACCCTGGGTACCAGACTCTTGTTTTTATGTTAGAGAGGCTCGTACCCAGGGTACTCAAATCCCAACCTCGATTCCAGGGCTATCATTGTCTTCAGCCTCTCTTCTTCAGCACAAATGATACCCCTGGTTCCTAAATCCTA
Organism: Aurelia aurita complex sp. Pacific; assembly: GCA_004194395.1. NCBI lineage: Eukaryota > Metazoa > Cnidaria > Scyphozoa > Semaeostomeae > Ulmaridae > Aurelia > Aurelia aurita complex sp. Pacific. Next base: position 12,930 of record REGL01001782.1, read on the forward strand.
ATTATTTTCAAAAGTAAATGCCTGTGATATCAAATCTGGTTTCACTGTCAGATGCACTCTAAATTTGGACTCTGTGACTCGTATCTTCATAGCCTGATTAGCCTGATAACCAGACCCGATTTCTAAAGAAATCTATTTATTTTTGAAATCGGGTCTGGTGTTATCAGGCTAGTATCTTCAGTGTTTAGTGGACGATTTTCAATTGCAAGGTGTTGGCAGTTGTGTTGGCAGTTCAATTTCAAATCAAAGATTAACAAATGTAGCTATGTACTCGGAAATGTCCGAAAAACTTATTGTTTCGTTCTTTTGGTTAGTCAAAAGGGTTTCCTTTTTGAAACACCCGCTACGTTTTCACCATTTCCAGCACCATCCGAACAATATTCAAATCTACATTGGGCCTGGCAGCCTGCGTGGCATGAAGGCCCTCGGTTTTTTGCTGCACTGCCATGCTTACGATGCATACAGGAGAGATCTTCTCGAAAGTGTAACGCAACGTTGCAACCGTACGGTTTATCAAATCATTCAAAGGCGCTATTACTTGAAATGATGCTATATGGTGATGAAAGGTTTTCTGTTGATTCTAACACAGAGACTCTTAAGGCAACTTTAAAATACATAAATGCAACACAACGCTTTAAATAAAATTGTGCTACTAATGATTAGCCCCCGGGGGGGCCACTTCTATGGTTTCCTATAGTATCATGCTCGTACAAAGGTTTAACATATGCACCCTAAACGCTGACCTGTTTTAGCGAAATACATACCCTAATCGTGGAAAATTTTCTTCACAACATACCCTTTCCAGCGTCAAAATAGAGCTTCTCAATTTCAGGTACCCTAATCGCTAACAAGCCAGTTATTAAAATTGCTAATATTGCCGGTGAGATTTGAAGAGGAGTACCCTGGGTACCAGACTCTCTCAAATATAATTTTATAGATGCTACCACAGTGGCTTGGCCAAGGTAAATTAAGTGGGGGTATTGAAATGAGAGGGTCTGGCGGCGAAGCCCTCAGGAAATTTTTTGGGACACGCCCTTTACTTTGGCTGAGAATGCATCTCCTAATATCATGCTTACCAATAGCGACAAGGAAACTTTGATAGTTTTGTGACAGTTGTCCAATATAAGTAGAGCACGAGGAAATTTTGTAGAAACATCTNTCTGATTCCTTGAAGTAACTATAAAAATTCACAGCAACTTTTATCCACAGCAGCCAAGCGTGTGCATGTTTCATGCTTGAAATCGTTTGACGCATCTTCTAGGAGCAAGTAAACATAGAATCAATCGATTGTTGTGCTGAAATCAATCACATATCTGTAATCTATTGAAGTGATCATTGGAAGTAAACATAATCAATTTAAATATATATTCAGCGGGACAGGTTTCTTGGCAAATAATGTTTATCTGAAATTTTTCTATTTGTTTATCAGAAAGAAAGCTATAAACAAAATGGTCCGAAATGCGGGTGTTCTTTGTGTCAGACAGAAAACATTTACAGAATTGAGACATACGATGAAATACATGGTACCAACGACTAACCTGTTTGTTGTATATAGTGAAATTCAAAGCTAAGCCATTCAAATTATTGCTGAGGAGACAATGAACTTAGCTTCTTGAAAATGAACGCTTTTTGTTTATGTTTACATCTACCGGGTGTCCCAAAAAAAACGCAACAGATTTGAAAAATTCTACTGCAAAATTGTTTCATACTCAATATCCAACAAATGTTTTTCTTCAAATCTGCAGTAATTATATTAAATTTTGATATATTTTTCAGTATTTTTGGTGACTTGGTTGTAGAGTTAAAAATCAGCAAAATTCAAGATTGCCCCCAGGTCAAAACCAGAGCTGCTGCATTAACAATTTCTTTTAAAATCGGGTCTGGTTATCAGGCTAGTATCTGCAGTGTTTAGTGGACGATTTTCAATTGCAAGGTGTTGGCAGTTCAATTTCAAGTGAAAGATTAACAAATGTAGCTATATACTCGGAAATGTCCGAAAACGTATTGTTTCGTTCTTTAGTTAAGTCAAAAGGGTTTCCTTTTTGAAAAACCCGCTATGTTTTCACCTTTTCCAGCGCCATCCGAACAATCTTCAAATCTACATTGGACCTGGCAGCCTGCGTGGCATGAAGGCCTTAGAAATTGCAGAATTTAACAAAAGGAATTGCAGAATTTAAGCAGTAAAAGTTTTGAAACAGTGGAAATGTGGAAATTATTTTAGCTCACCATTGTTTCCTATATATATGTTCCCTTTTTACCAAATTTCAAATTTTGTTTTTCATTATTCATTTAACTTTTGTAACTTTTGTGGTTTAATTTTGTACTGATGGGATATCGTGTAAAACTATGAATTAATAAAAATAAAATAAAAAACATTACTTGGAAGGTACTTGCGCAATGTCTAAACATTGGAAAGGTTAAAAAACTTTTTGTTTTGAAATGTTCAAGAGGGCACAGGCAGGAAACGTGAAAATTGTTACGGATCCTTTAAGAAACTCGTAAGAAACCATGAATGCTCAAAATCTGAATATTTTAAGAAATTTTTAGTATTGGCTCAAATTCTTAGTTTCTTAAAAAATACATGTATCAAAGATAGAAGATAAAATTGTTTCTTTCATACCAAGTGCCTATGATATCNAAATGTGGAAATTATTTTAGCTCACTATTGTTTCCTCTATATTACTTGGAAGGTACTTGCGCAATCTCTAAACATTGGAAAGGTTAAAGAATTCTTTGTTTTGGAATGTTCAAGAGGACACAGGCAGCAAACGTGAAAAATGTTACGGATCCTTTAAGAAACTCGTAAGAAACTATGAATGCTCAAAATCTGAATATTTTAAGAAACTTTTAGTATTGGCTCAAATTCTTAGTTTCTTAAAAAATTAATGTATCAAAGATAGAAGATAAAATTGTTTGTTTCATACCAAGTGCCTATGATATCGCCAAGTATTTTCACCTTTTCTTTTTCCTCGAAGTAAAGGGTGTTCAACTTTTCTTTTTCTCTCTTGCTATGTTTTTCTTTGATCTCTAACAAGTTTCGTTTCATTCAGAGAATTAATTTGATTGGAAAAAGTAGCTAGTCAAAGTAAGAATTTCAATATATCACTATGGAGACCATTTTTTATCATATTGAGGTTGACCAAATATTTATAATTCTCAAGAAAGAGAATAAGAATAAAGACCATGCCGTTCCTTAGTGCATTGAAACTTTTCAATCATATACTGGATGCATTGTTCTCGTACAAAAGCATCAACTGCTAGACTAACTACATATGCCTCTAAAATCGATTTTAGTTGATGTTCTAACCAGCGAACTTGGTTTTTCTCTCTTGAGTTTGTCTTTTTGGAGTCTACAGAGCCGAGTTTGAGGAATGTATTCACTTTTAATTCGAAGCATTCCGCTGTCTCAATACCACGGGTACCAGACTCTCTATATAAGAGAGTCTGGTACCCAGGGTACTGTCTCAATAGACTGATTACAAGTTCGTAGTTATCGCTATTGATAGATTGATGGATGCTCCAACTACGACTCATCGACCTTCACATTGAAAATTAGGACGAAATTGTTTCCCTCGATTTCATGGCCGGATGTGGAAACCATAGCAACAGTGTACGAAAAGCTGAGTGTTCCAGGCAATGGCGGATGGCCTAAGTTGTCGGCTCAAGCCTCAGATGATATAACGCCTCAAAATTTAAGTTTTCAGTGACATTAGCAATGAACGAAAGCCACAAAAGTATTCAGATGAATGTTTCCCCAATCCAAGAATCAACAAAACTTTCACTTTCAACCAGAATTTCCTCATTTTGAAGGCCACTTAGCTTCCTTGAGCTTCGTTACAACAGTACAAATTTCCAACTGCCGATGACTACGAATTAACATGGTTTCAATGCGAATAGAAAAATCGGTGCCCTCTTTATTTTTTTCGTCCCAATTTTTTATGTGAAAGTCCATAAGTCCCAGTTTGAGCCAAGGCTATGTTGTTGTTGTTGTTGTTGTCATTGTTGTTGTTGTTGCTGCGATAACTGGGACTATTTTTTGAATCTACTGTCTCAACAAGAGGATCACATTTTCGTCCCAACTTTGTTCCAAATTCTAAACGTTGTCATTGACAACGTTAAAAAGTTGCAACAACATGAATTTTAAAACCACGCAAATCAGGAGACTTTCTTCCTTTGATAATCCGTCATATTATGTCTTAACTTCATGAAGCCTCAACATTCTCTAATTCTATCACTTCTGCCAGAAATTTGCCACGAAAAAAATTTACTTGAAACACACACAAATTTGTAGACTGAAATCGAATTCTGTTATGTCTTTAAAGTGTTGAAAAGTCATAATAATGGCAAGGCAACGCCTGGAAGTTATGACTTTCATTTTCATAATTTGGTTATTTCCATCAGAGACTGGTTAACTTCAAAAGTTAATAAAAAAGAGTGGGATATTTGAGCAAGGCAAATCTTTAAGTGAATGAGTCTTCCACAAGAACTTCAAGAAATTTGCAAGTTTATCAAGGTTTACCGTATCATAATGGCTGAGTACAGACATTTGAAAGCCATTAGCTCTCAAATGATTTTTCAGGTTTTTATCAACTGGTAATACTTTTGTGGCTAACATATGAACCTTCATAGCAAAATTTATGTTGTGAAAATCGGTTGCATCGTTCTCAAAATATGAAAGATTTGATTTGATCAAAATCAGATCTCAAAGTCCTTCAAAGCAGGCCTAAAATCCTGGATAAAATCCCTGTTTACACTAGCCGGTACGAAATGACTATATTGGCTTCTCGCTTACACTATGCCGGCATAGATTTCACTTGAATACGGCACAAAATTAATACGACAGGCTCGACCGGCATAGTGTAAACGGTGAATACGGCATCATTTTATGTCGGATTCACATCGAGGCGATAATTTGGCCGATGAGAGGCCGCTCATTGGGCCATTGGCCAATGAGAGGCAGCTTTGACAAATTCTCGCTCTGCGCATGGTCAAAACCTATCGTATTCAACTTTCACCGGCATAGTATAAACGGTGATTTTGTTTGAACTAATAGACCAATATGGCACAGTTTTATGCCGTATTCATTTCATACCAGCATAGTATAAACAGGGCCTTAATTTGCTAGCACTCCAGCCTCATGATGATAGAAAGTAAACAAAGAAGGCTGAATGACAGCTCAATGTGGATACAATTATGCAGCAGGCTTCTACATACCATCTTTAATTTCCTATAAGAAGATAAATTACAACCCTGGTCTACTTTCCATGTCTGTGGCGCGTTTCCTCCTCCGCTATATCAAAATCATTATCTCAAGCCTACGTATGCCAAGGGCACCAACAACTCTCATAGTTACCTTTTTGACCCAATTGATCTACATAAATCAGAGTAACAGAGTACAGTATATAAATTTTCGCAAGCTACGTCACATCTTTTGATGTGGAGCTAAATTCCAAATATCATTGCTCTGAGATCTTAGTAACGCATGGAAGGTTTTTACACGTATCCACATAAAATTAGGCACGGTGTAGATGTATGGCTGTGCTCAGACTTGCAGTATTTGAAATAGTTTCCGAGAAGGTATTTTGAAAGCTGCGTTGAATAACAGAAAATTTCCTCAAAGTTTTGCGCCGCTGTAATAAGGCGTACCTAGGTCGCACGTCCAATCAATTCAATTCAATTCAATTTTATTCATAGAAATACACCCTAATACAAAGTTCTCATTAAAAATGTGTATTCTATACGACCCAGTAGAAGCATAGCTTATCAAGCCTGGACCGTTAAATAAAATAAGAAAATAAAACTAAAAATCTGAATGAAAAATAGTACTTGATTGATAAATGTAAGCAGCAAATCTCAGGTGTCACCCATCAAGTCTTTTGAAAACTGCGTTAAGTAACAGAAAATTATATCGTGTTGTGTTGTGTGCCGCTGTAATAAGATGTACGTAGATCATACATCTAAATGGTTGATTGGCAGATGTAAGCAACAAATCTCAGGTGTTACCCACCCGAAATCCACTTGGGAGCGCAAACCAATGATCTGAATGTGACCACCAAATCAAAGTTCTCTGCTATTGGTGAACACTTAATCCAAAATAGCATGTTTTTAACAGAAATTTTCATTGCTGAAGCCACTTCGATTTATCACCAGAAGAACAAAAGAAAATCCAAAACCACGTGACAATAACACCCAAGCCAATGATTGGTTAAGCTCTAGCTGCCTAAGACGAAAGCCTATCCGTAGTTTTGTACACAGAGAAGCATGCATAAATAAACGCTCGTCTATTTTTCCTTCCGAGTTTATGTATTTATGTCTCGTTCAATTCCTACCCTGGCCATCCCCTCCCCGGGACACCCCCGGGCACTTGCATTTGACCGCGTACATTTCCCCCCTGTCCCCCGGGCATTTGATAAGAATAGGAGCTTTTGCTTATACAGTAACTGGGAAGATAGCATTTTTTCAGTGCCCATCCCCCGGGCATTTGACGATCAATTTT
>REGL01001782.1:21234-31828 GCA_004194395.1 Aurelia aurita complex sp. Pacific
CACCAGTTCTTTCGATATCTCCTCCGTAGTACTATAAAAAATTTCCTCCGCAGATACATATTATCCAGCGCTCCTCCATAGAAGCACACCAGCAGTGTCTAACTACCCATGGTTAAACTGATAAAAAAGTTTTGATTTAGATAAACTACTCTATCTATCAGTGCAACTACTGCAGGTCAGGCCAAATGTGATTTTCAGACAGCCTGAAATTGTAGCATGCCCGCAAAGAACCCTGGATGACCATGGCTCTTAAAGACAAATGACGGATATATAGCGCCTAGATATCATCAAATACAATGGAATTCAATAGGTTATATTTAGATTGCCCAGGCCCCTGATTTAAGTCACCTTATATCTCCGTCATTTGTCTTTAAGCCGTTCATACAATTAGATATAAATTGTTTGTTTGTACGTGTGCACCCGACAACAACACCGACATGTAAAATATTATACATAAAGCAAAAGCGGAGCGAAAGAGCATTTTTCAACGGTAATGCAACAGCATCGTGTATTGGCTGAAAATTCTGCGAAAGTGAAGAACATTCTGAAAACAATCACAAGTTTTGGATCAAGTTGCTGCAGCATGGGGGAGAGAAGGGTTAGTTGTCACAGGAGGGGTAAATTTTCGCAGTTTAAGTCTCATTTTCAGTTAGACTTATCTTATCCATCGTCGTAGCTTCACTATTTGCCTCAAGCCTAAACTGATATGTCGCTACAACAACGACTCATGATCTACCGATGTTAAACGCTGCACGAACACCGATGCTAAAATGCTTTAAAATTCGAGATCCTGAGATTAAACATGGAGAAACTAGTTGTAGTACTCAGAAGAATGTTTCCTTCGTGCAAAAAAATCTAAATACATGAACTTTTCTCCAATGTTCTTCCTCTTTACTGGCAAATAAGATCAGACAAATATGCTCAAGGCTGAGAGAGCCAACGTTGTCGGCATTGCAGTCATGACAATTTAATAAACCAATCAGAGCTCGTTATTTGATTGCTATTCGTCCACATTTGGCAGTTGACTTTCTCTCGACTGCAAATGCTGCTCTCTGATTGGTGACACACAAAAATGTCTCGGCTGGTCGCCTCAATCCACAGTTAGATTGTAAGACGAGTCTTCAATCGAATGCAATCCTTCTTTTGATATTTGCTGATAATTTCTGAAAGAAGTATATCTTAACTTGTTTATTATTGTACAATTGCACTACACACAACTACCGGGTGCGCCAAAATAAACTATGCACGTTTGGCAGGCCACAATAAATCGTACACTAGACCGATTTTGAAGATTTATGACTTAATCTTCAGCAGAAATCCTGAATTAGATACTGGGATATTTTGCAATTCTTTTATAATTTCAGTTTTTAGAGCTAGAAACGAGTTTCTTAAAATTTTAGTTTTCGAAAACGCTGAAAACGATCAAAAAACATCGATCAAGCTTTCTAAAGAATCGATATAAATGGACAAAGAGAGAACTTGTTCGTGGTGATTTGGGATTTAGAAATCGACTAATTGTAATCTGCTGCACGAGAGTTTGTACCAAACCCCCAAATCACCCTGAAAACGTTTTCTCTTTGTTCGTTCATGTTGAGTCTTTTAAAATTTGAACGACGTTTTTTGATCGTTTTCAGTATTTTCGAAAACTAAAATTTTAAGAAACTCGCTTCCAGCTCTAAAAACTGAAAACGGAAAAATTTGCAAAAAGTCCTAGAATCTAAGTCAGGCTTTCTGCTAAAGATTAAGTCATAAATCTTCAAAATCGGTCCAGTGTACGATTTATTGTGGCCTGCCAAACGTGCATAGTTATTTTGGCACACCCGGTAGAAGATTATTTTTATATCTTAACTTATCTGAAAACATCATCGGCAAAGTATTCCTCAGTTGTGTTTGCACATTCAGTTTGTAATAGTGACAACTGGTGACAACCACACTCTCTACTACTCTTTTTGAGTTGTAATACGAATCATTGGGATATGCTTAGGAAACGCAGCCACGAGAAGAATTTGATGACAATTGTAACGACGAACAGAAACATAAATTATTCTAACGATACGATAGGAGGCAATAATGGAAAGTACTTGATAGTTTACACGATGAAACTTTCTAACGAAAGGACTTCTGGTGGGAAATGACTTCTGGTAGGACGACAACGAAAGTCTTGTGAAAAGAAAACTGGACTTCTCTAAACCAACGAATTTGATGCACAAACTAATCGGAACTTTGTTATCAATAATTTTTTCATTTCCACCGTTTCAAATAATAATTTGGAACACCGTTTCAAATAATAATTTGGAACTGCCTTGACCATTGCAATCATAACGGGCACTTTTCTTTCGTTTTATTGTAATTTTGACCTTTATTGTACAAATATTTTAAATATTGTAAATAAGGTTTTATAGATCTTTTTAATCAATAGCTTTTTATTTGTACCTTTGTACCTTAGATTATAATTCATATTTTTATCGGAGGGCCCCTTGAAAACCAACTTGTTGAAGGGCAACCCTCCTTAAAAGAATTACAAAAAATGAAATGAAATAACTTTCTATAAATTTCCAAAAGGAAAAATAGTGAAATCTAAAATTGGCCGAGAGTCTTTTTCTATGGTGCAATGGTTTCTGACAAATCCATAAAAATAGATCAAGGACTAACTGTCAAACAAGAAACATGACTAAAATTTGGAACATTGGTCCATTTGTCAACGGGGCCACATTCACTACTCAGAACTTCGTATGGGACCCCATAGCTGTATTAAAAATCATAGACCAACAGACCTTGCATATCCGAGGAAATATACCCTTGTTTCCCGTTGTTTGCTTATGCTAAGGCAAACTTATATCTATTCAATATTTAATGACGGTTGTAAATGGTCTCTGACTACGTTCAAACGATGCCGGCATAATTTGCAAACGGCCAAAAATAGGACTGTATCAAAACTTTAACTTGCGTTCGCACAATATCCGCGCAATTTGAAGACGGTAAAAAACTCGACGCTACCTGCGCAACCTCTGTGACAAAGATGCTGGATCTTAACGACAATGTAAATCAACTTATTTAGGCCTAAAAATCAATCAACCTCGTTTGGAAAGAGTTGAAAAAATTTATCGTTTTCGTATGTTCACATGATGCCATTTTCAAATTGTGCCGGTTGGATTTCCGTTTTAAAATTCTCTCGCTTTCAAATTGTGGCAGCACAAAATGTGCCTTTTTCGTGTGCACGGGAAGCCAGTCAGTANGCCTTTCATACAATTAGATATAAATTGTTTGTTTGTACGTGTGCACCCGACAACAACACCGACATGTAAAATATTATACATAAAGCAAAAGCGGAGCGAAAGAGCATTTTTCAACGGTAATGCAACAGCATCGTGTATTGGCTGAAAATTCTGCGAAAGTGAAGAACATTCCGAAAACAATCACAATTTTTGGATCAAGTTGCTATATTATGGGGGAGAGTAGGGCTAGTTGTCACAGGAGGGGTAAATTTTCGCAGTTTAAGTCTCATTTTCAGTTAGACTTATCTTATCCATCGTGGTAGCTTCACTATTTGCCTCAAGCCTAAACTGATATATCGCTTTACAACTACGACTCATGATCTACCGATGCTAAACGCTGCACGAACACCGATGCTAAAATGCTTTAAAATTCGAGATTCTAAGATTTAAACATGGAGAAACTACTTGTAGTACTCAGAAGAATGTTTCGTTCATGCAAAAAAATCTAAATACATGAACTTTTCTCCAATGTTCTTCCTCTTTACTGGCAAATAAGATCAGACAAATATGCTCAAAGCTGAGAGAGCCAACGTTGTCGGCATTGCAGTCATGACAATTTAATAAACCAATCAGAGCTCGTTATTTGATTGCTATTCGTCCACATTTGGCAGTTGACTTTCTCTCGACTGCAAATGCTGCTCTCTGATTGGTGACACACAAAAATGTCTCGGCTGGTCGCCTCAACCCACAGTTAGATTGTAAGGCTAGTTTCAATCGAATTCCTTCCTCTTTTTGATTTTTGCTTATAATTTTTGAAAGAAGTATATCTTAATTTATCTGAAAACATCATCGGCAAAGTATTCCTCAGTTTGCGTTTGCACATTCAGTTTGTGATACCGGGTGCGCCAAAATAAACTATGCACGTTTGGCAGGCCACAATATTTTGAACACTGGACCGATTTTGAAGATTTATGACTTAAATATTTAGCAGAGAGCCTGATTAGGTTCTAGGACTTTTTGCAAATTTTTCCGTTATCTGTTCTTAGAGCTAGAAGCGAATTTCTTAAATGTTCGTTTTCGAAAATATTGAGAACGATAAAAAAACGTCGATCAAATTTTAAAAGATCCAACATGAATAAACAAAGAAAAAACGTTTTCAGGGGGATTTGGGGGTTCAGCATTAACTCTCGTACAGCAGATTACAATTTGTCGATTTTTAGATGGCAAATCACCACGAAAAAGTTCTCTCTCTGTCCACTCATGTCGATTCTTTAGAAAATTTGATCGATGTTTTTTGATCGCCTTCGGTGTTTTCGAAAAAAAAAATCTTAGGAAACTCGCTTCTAGCTCTAAAAACTGAAAATGAAAAAAATTGCAAAAAATCCCAGTATCTAATTCAGGCTTTCTGCTAACGAATGAGTCCTAAATCTTCAAAATCGGTCCAGTGTACGATTTATTGTGGCCTGCGAAACGTGCATAGTTTATTTTGGCGCACCCGGTAGTGACAACTTGTGACAACCACACTCTCTACTACTCTTTTTGAGTTGTAATACGAATCATTGGGATATGCTTAGGAAATGCAGCCACGAGAAGAATTTGATGACAATTGTAACGACGAACAGAAACATAAATTATTCTAACGATACGATAGGAGGCAATAATGGAAAGTACTTGATAGTTTACACGATGAAACTTTCTAACGAAAGGACTTCTGGTGGGAAATGGGAAATGACTTCTGGTAGGAAGACAACGAAAGTCTTGTGAAAAGAAAACTGGACTTCTCTAAACCAACGAATTTGATGCACAAACTAATCGGAACTTTGTTATCAATAATTTTTTCATTTCCACCGTTTCAAATAATAATTTGGAACTGCCTTGACCATTGCAATCATAACGGGCACTTTTCTTTCGTTTTATTGTAATTTTGACCTTTATTGTACAAATATTTTAAATATTGTAAATAAGGTTTTATAGATCTTTTTAATCAATAGCTTTTTATTTGTACCTTTGTACCTTAGATTATAATTCATGTTTTTATCAGAGGGTCCCTTGAAAACCAACTTGTTGAGGGGCAACCCTCCTTAAAAGAAATACCAAAAAAAATGAAATAACTTTCTATAAATTTTCAATAGGAAAAATAGTGAAATCTAAAATTGGCCGAGAGTCTTTTTCTATGGTGCAATGGTTTCTGACAAATCCATAAAATTAGATCAAGGACTAACTGTCAAATAAAAAGCATAACTAAAATTTGGAACATTGGTCCATTTATCAACGGGGCCACATTAACTACTCAGAACTTCGTATGGGACCCCATAGCTGTATTAAAAATCATAGACCAACAGACCTTGCATATCTGAGGAAATATACCCTTGTTTCCCGTTGTTTGCTTATGCTAAGGCAAACTTATATCGATTCAATATTTAATGACGAATATAAATGGTCTTTACAATATCCGCGCAATCTGAAGACGACAAAAACTCGACGCTATCAACCTCTGCGCAACTTCTGTGACAAAGACGCTGGATCTTAACGACAATGTAAATTAACTTATCTAGGCCTAAAGATTCAATCAACCTCGTTTGGAAAGAGTTGAAAAATTTTATCGTTTTCGTATGTTCACATGATGCCATTTTCAAATTGCGCCGGTTGGATTTCCGTTTTAAAATTCTCTCGCTTTCAAATTGTGGCAGCACAAAATGTGCCTTTTTCGTGTGCATGGGAAGCCAATCAGTAGAAATTGTATGCCGTTTTCAAATTGTGCCGGTAGCGTGCAAACGCAGTCGTAATNCGGTAAAAAACTCGACGCTACCTGCGCAACCTCTGTGACAAAGATGCTGGATCTTAACGACAATGTAAATCAACTTATTTAGGCCTAAAAATCAATCAACCTCGTTTGGAAAGAGTTGAAAAAATTTATCGTTTTCGTATGTTCACATGATGCCATTTTCAAATTGTGCCGGTTGGATTTCCGTTTTAAAATTCTCTCGCTTTCAAATTGTGGCAGCACAAAATGTGCCTTTTTCGTGTGCACGGGAAGCCAGTCAGTAGAAATTGTATGCCGTTTTCAAATTGTGCCGGTAGCGTGCAAACGCAGTCGTAATGTCACGATGCCTGCGCAAATGCAACATGGATTCCAAATCTTTAAAAATGTTGGTGTAAAATTCTATGACTTGTTTCTTTGAATTGAATGGCTTGACAGAAACTTTAGCTACTTTGCTATAATTCTACCATTGAACTTTTCAGAAATTAAAAATATTGTTAGGATTAAAGAATTTTCTTCCTTTTAAGGATTCAAGAAAAAATTTGAAAGGTACTTAAAAGCATTGTAATTTCTAAACTTTTTGAGAAAACATAGACTAATTTCCAAGAAATCCATAGTTTATCAATGCCTACAATATGGCGCCGACAATGTAAAATATTGACTTTAACAGCACAAGGCTTCCACTTTTCTGCTTTAAGATCTGGAAATTTGATGACATCACATCCTCAAATGAGTTGAAATGAAAAATGTTGTAGTTTCGATAATATCGAAGATTTCAGAAAAGTCCAACGGCAGAATTATTATAGTAAAATAGCTTAAGTTTGCTCGAAGCTATACGGTTCAAAGGAATGGTCACAGAACTTTACATCGACGTTTTTAAAGGAAAAGCCCGGAGTTGGTATGATTGATGATAACAGTTCTAATTCGTAAAGTTTTTGGCACGGCCCCCTGAAAATCAATCATACTGACTGACGGGGCTACCGTGCATAAATATTTTGAAAAAGAAACAAATATGAAATGAAAAAATGAAATACAAGATCATACTGTCACGAATGGTGTATCGTACTTTTTTCAACCAATTTTGTATCTTCTTTTGCAACATCATGTGCTAAAACAAGCGGTTTGTGCGTAATGACATCCCGTGCAAAGATCTGGGGAGAAATCTTTGCACGTGGTGACGTCACTATGCACAAGTCGCTTATTTCAATGCGATATTTTGCAGAGAAAAGACGAACAATGATGGATAAAAGTACGATACACTATTCATGACAGTATAATCTTGTATTTCACATCAATCATGCCAACCCCGGACTCGCCCATTAAAGTTTCAGAACCTATGCTGATTTCTACATCGAATTTCACATCGACATTTTTAAAGATTTGAAATCAATGCTTCTGATTCTGACATCAGTTTTCCACTAAACATGCGTGTATTTCGTAAAATAGAGCATAATCTTATGGTGCATGACAACAATATCTCCTAATAAATCGCATTTAACTCTACGATCTGATCTTTAACATCTTGGAGGTCAACGTCGTCGGAGTCATCCCCCTCATAATGGGTATCCCCATCACCAGAACTCGTTAATCCCGAACCGTCATCGTTGTCCTCGATACTTAGACTATCGTCGTCCCAGATTTCGTTTTCGTCTTTGGTTTTGCCGCTTTCGTTTTTGGGCAACTTTTTATTCGTTATTTCTTTGGACAGCGCTTCTAATGCCAAGGCATCATCTTGATCTGATTCAAGCCGCGCGGAATCTGTTGCGGTTTTCACCTCCGTTGCTTTCGTCTCTGCTTTACTCATTGCCACCTCTTTCGCCAATATCTCCATCGAACCATCTTTTTCACATTTTGGCGAGTTTAAATCCCCCAGCAAATCAATCTCACTATCATCATTCCAAACATCTGGCGGCTGCGGGCTTAACGCGAATAAAGTAACAGTTGACGCGCGGTGAAGTTTGCTCAAATCGTCTCCTTTTGGCATCGGTGGCATTGCACTAAGAAAATCGAAGTCTGTCATGCTCACCCTTGGTGAATCATTGTCAGGCGCCAAACTTAATGACGTTTTGACGCTAGGTGTTGCAGCGGTCTTTTTATCCTGAACTTTACGATGATCTTTGGCAACGCTTCTACTGGGGCTATTTGACATTTTTGGACCATTCCTTATCTTTTGAGTATCATGCTTTATTTTATCCTCCTTTCTCGTGGCCTTGTTTTGATTTCGACGTATTTGAGGTTTGTGTACATTTTTGTCAACAGCAGCAGTCCCTTCCGCTTGCGATAAACTAGAGTCAGGTCTCCAATTATCAGCTAACTTCACAGTAATCTCAGGACAATTATTCGTCTCCATCGCTATAGGAGGTGCAGCTTCATTAGAAATCTCTTGGGACGCCTGCGTTCCAATATTTTCTTTGTCCTCCTTTTCAACACCAGCCATAAAAAATGAATCGAGACCAACGTACTTTTCCGATGGCTTCCATCGTTTATCTTCTCGCTCCAACAGTTTCTTGACTTTAGACAAGTCAACATCAGGCCTATTCGAACCTTTCTTCTTCTTCTCCATCAAAATCTTTTGCCGCGCGACATACGTAATTGGCGGTGCGACGGGCGGATGCGGCACCAGTACTGGTTTTGCTATTGATGACTCGCTATTATGACTCCGTACACTACTTGCGGCACGCCTCATAGACATCGAGGACTGACTGCTTGAAAGTGAGACATGATTCCCATCGATACTTTTCGCATCATTTTCGGGATCTGAAAAACTCAGCTCAACAATCGCGAGACGACCCATTTGTGATAAAGTGCAGCGGTCGGTTCTCGGCATGGGAATCTCCTCAGCATTTTCGGTTATGATCGGCGAGCCTCCTTCTCGATCAGAGCTAACTTCCTCATCACTTTGCAAGAGTCGTATATTGACCGCACTTGGATATTGCGCATCATTCTTCGCAGGGGCTATTCGCTTCTTCGCAGGGGTGCTTGTTTCTTTAGGGTCATACTTCAATGAATGTGGCGATGCTGTTTGTGGTGTTTTCGGCGAGACTTGTCCTGTTTTCGGTGATATTTGTCGTGCTTTCGCATTTACAGGCTTCTTTGAAATCGGCGAATTTCCCTTACTGTCATAGTCTACAGTGGATTGAGGATCTTTGCGATGTTTTTTCAACATTAGGCGATCGGCGTAAGATAGTGAAGAATCGAAATTTAGTTTTAGATCTGTCAAGGGCTGCGATTTTCCAAGAACTAACGAAGAATCGGTTTCCGTTTCACAAGTCTTTGAACCTATAACAGATAACAAACATTCTATCACTTATCATAAACCATGAGCTCCAACGCAGTACTTGATATAAAATCACACAAAAAGGAAACTAAGAAAACCTGTCAAGCGTTGTGATCTTCTTTGATAAAATGCCTAGTTATTGAAGAAGGTTGCAAGTCGAAAAGTCAAAATGTTTACTAGCGGGTGTCCCAAAAAAGCACTCCTGTTTAAAACATCACCAAAAATTAATTATCAAATCAAATCAAGGACCAAATTATTTTCCCAGACATAGCTGATCTTGTAATTGATTTAAAATTAGCAAATTTAGCTCATTTTAGGGCTCCCTAGTTTTGAATCATACTGCAAAAAGCATTTATGCTTGCCAGATCAATTTCTTTGTGCATAAAAAGTTTCTAGTTTGGTCATACATGACAGAAATGAAATGCATACTATCATTGGAGACTTCGATGACGATGAAAAATCTGAAAATTTTGACTGTTAGGCAAGATTCAGCATTTTGCTTAAAAAGTATAGCTCAAAATAAGGGTTTTCAACGTGTAATTTCTCTACCCCGTTGCATCAAAAGCAAACATTTTAGCATCTATGAATATTTTTGGGTCTTTGACAAAACAAGTCAAAAAGAAAATTTTATCAAAGGTTCGATAATCAATTGTTTGTGACTTTGTAAGCAGGAGTACTCTTTTTTGGGACACCCGGTATGTTTCTAGGAAGATGCATGCATGCGTTTAAGCGCGTTTTTCGTTCAAAACCCTGCTAGGTAAAGAATCGAAATGATATTATAGCCTGTCTCAAATCAGATTTCACGTGAAATGCCCGTGAATAAAACGATTGAAGTGTTTTACACGAGTACATTTGCGTCATCGCAAATCTCATGAGACATCTAAATTTGAGACAGATTTTAGTATCTAAAGAGAACAAGGACAGATAATGTTACAATAGGACTCGTTACTTTTTATTGACACCTAGATTCAAAGCAATTTGTGATTGCAGACAAAGGGAATTCCATGCTCGGTTGGTCAAGACATAAATAAAAACAAAGCAAGCCGCAAAAATTGCCCTGAAACCCAGGTCGCTAGCTCGCTCGTTGTGCATTCCAGAAATGGTTTTTAAGAGCAAATATTAGCACATATCGAAAGAAGAAGGATATATCTAAACTTCTGCCTCGGGCATTTTATTTATTTTGTGTAGAAGCCAATTGGGAGAGGATTCAATTCTCGTACTTTTTAGGTGTAATTAAAACACTTAACTGCTCAGCTTCTGCACGAAAGAAATGAAATGCCCGAGGCAGAAGTTTAGATCTATCCTTCTTCTTTGGATATGTGCTACTATTTGCTCTTAAAA
>REGL01001782.1:40821-57582 GCA_004194395.1 Aurelia aurita complex sp. Pacific
GTCATCAATTTTAGGAAGGAAAATGTGCTCATTGTTTTCATTGGTTTTTGCAGGTTTTTTGGAGGGGCTTTCTGCAGAAAATCACCCATATCCACGAGAAGGAATGGCCGATTAAGGCCGGGAAAATTATTAAACCTAATTGAACATATTGGCAATAAAACAAGACATTTTTCAATATTATTACTATATTCATGGAGCAGTGGCCTTCCACGCGGGGGTCCTTTTTTCTGACTCACCCGGTAGAAGATTCAAAGACATGGGAAATATTCAAATAGGCCTCCAAAGAAGACAGCTAACTTTTATGTTGTTTTGGAAATGTAGCACAACACCAAGTTCAAGATTGAATACCTCACTCATAAACAGGGCTATCACATTCAAAATCTCTGATATCGAAGGCAAATAAACAACGGAAGTATCTGCTTATCAGTTCAATCTTGCAGCTGCAAACACAAAATCCCTTGAAAACTGAATACAATGCAGCATCTTTGCTTTAGATGGCAGATGCTATATGTACTAGAAGCAGGCGATAGATCGGTCAAGTGTGCCGACTCAAGTCCTTTATTCATTCCAAAAGTCTCTTGTTTCACTCCCCGAAGTGATTCTGGATTTGTCGCCTAACTGAAGCGATAACAACAACAACGAGCGAAACTTAGAGGACCAGATTTACCATTGATTAAAGCTGCATCTATACCACCGCTGCATCAATCCAAATTTGTATACTTTTTGCGTTACGCGATGCCGGCTTTGTCGTAAGCAACGAAAACCCCCTGGCGAAAAATATCAATAAGACGGGCGATATCCCGAACAGGTGGTGGAGTTAAACCTGCTAATTTCTCATCAAAATGTGTTATCTTATCAAACACCAACCCAAAAAGAAACAATCACTGTTTTAAAGATAAAAATGGAGGCATTTTTAATGATCCTTTTAGATGGCTGCAATCAGAACTGGACTTGCGGTCCCTTGATGAGATGTTTCAAAGTAGGTTTCAATAATGTCTCACAAAAAACTTGGAACTGATAAAAACAGTGGGCTTCATGTTATGAAAGGCATGAATGATGCGCTGTGTTTTATGGAGGAAATGCTTTTACTGTAAATGAGGGAAGAGTAACCAGATATAACATCCAAGCGAGGCCGTTATCAAAAAGCAAAATGATCGGTAAGAGGCTGATCCAAACTGTATGGCCATATGCCCACAACCACAACGGCATTCTGATCTTTTTTGGGGGGGTGTACGATTTCATGGAAAGGAGGCAGTTTTAACGAAGGGTCTCCAAATGCAACATTCAAGAGAGGTAGTTATTCAAAAGCGCTATTCATCAGTAAGAGGCTGATCAAACTGTATCCCGATATGCCCACAGAAGCATTCGGATGTTTGAGATGCAAGGAGTGTACCAAATCTTGAAAAGAAGGTAGTTTTCAAGGAAGGGCCTCCGCATGCAACATCTAAGCAAGGAAGGTATTCAAAATTGCACCAATCAGTAGGAGGCTGATCCAAACTCTGTGCCCATATTCCCACAACGGCATTAAAATTTTAGGAGAAATGTTTTACTTTTCTTTGAGGTTCAAGTCGAATATTGTAAACAAGTCAAACAAGAATTGGGGAACAATAAGCTGACAAACGTTGGAGCCTTTGGAACAATCTCCCTTCTGGTTTGAAATCAATTCAAAACTCAAAATCCTCCAGTATGAAATTCAACGACAGTTTCCGTTACTTATCAACAGCCAAACATTCGCTCTTTGCCTCATTTCTATTATATTCTTGTAAACTCGATTATTCTACACCAATCTTGTACGTTTGAACAAAATATATTTTTTCCTTCGATATTCTTATCATCGTTTACTAAAATCTCGTACAGCTCTCTTAAGTGCCCCTCTGGGAATAAATCAGCTGTTTTACGGAGATGCAGAAACAGAAACAGATTCAAAGTAATGAGATGCGAGAGAAAGTTGATTAGCAGTGGGATAGAGTGGCAGATTTTGACAAAATTTTGCTCAAAATCATTAAAAAACAACGCAAAATGAGAGTTTCTGACGTTGCCTCGTACAATTAATTGCAAACTCAGAAAGAATTCCACCCTTGTCCATACTTGTTAATATTTAACTAGAAGGAAAGCTCGATGAGAAAAAATCAAATCAATGTGTTTGGTAAGACAGGTGCTGGATTGAAAATCTTCAGGCAAAAGAACATTCTGAAGAAAAACTGTGTGTAGAAGATTAAAGAAAAGGAGGCTGTTTTTACTAGAGTTTTGAGCTGTATGCAAATAAGAGAAGTTATTACAATGTCACAATTAAGGAGGTGGAAAGGCATAGAACTAAATTCCAGAGGGTCGTCTTAAAATCTAGATCTTTAGGAGAGAGACCATTTCGAAGGCCTACTGTAAGAAAGGAAGGCTGGCCTACTGCAAAAAGGAAGGCTGCTTTTACGAGATCTTAGAGCAGTATGCAATTGAAAAATGGTATTGTCATTGTCACAATTAAGGTAGTGGAATGGTATAGAACGAAATTCCAGAGGGTCATCTTAAAATCTAGATCTTTAGGAGAGAGACCATTTCGAAGGCCTACTTTAAGATGATACTGCAGAAAGGAAGGCTGCTTTTACGAGATCTTAGAGCAGTATGCAATTAAAAAATGTTATTACATTGTCACAATAAAGGAAGTGGAATGGTATGGAACGAAATTCCAGAGGGTCATCTTAAAATCTATATCTCTAGGAGAGAGACCATTTCGAAGGCCTACTGCGTGCAATATGATACCCAAATGAAGGAGGCCAAGTTTTTAGGTCATTTAGTATCCTTTGTCCCAGTACCCATTTCCGAAAAGAGTCTGGAACACAGAATGGTTAGGGTCTGAATCACAGTCTAGTCTTTCTGTGAACACCGAAACGACATTTATCACAAATTCAGCACAGCGTTCACCGAAAAATTGAGGAAAAGTTCAGAGCTCACTTGTATAGGCAGTTCAGGCCCAGGGGCTTTACACTTGAGTGACCCCGGTGAGGAGAAAATTGGGGGCCTGGGCACCAATCCCCCAGAAAAATGTTTTGGGCCACGCCCCCCCCCCAGACTCCTGGCTGGAAATAGTAGGGAATGTCAATGGGCACGATTTTATTTCAATTCATTCATGTTGCAAACATTGCTATTTCCAACCGCTACGTGTAGATGTAAGGATAGAGAACTTTGGGGAGGTGGACAGAGGTTAGTTTCTACAAAGAGAAATCACAAATTTAGCATCTATCGTTGTGACAGATATGGAGTACTTGCATGAAATGGGCCGAAAACTAATGTTTCTTCCATAAAGCGCATACTCTTGCCTCGGAAGCTAGATATATACACCCTATAAATTTTGTTTCCAGTAATATATTTTGAGTGGACAGGAAGTATTTCTAGCTACTTAAAACTAATCTAAGTCCACTATGAATGCCGCATCCAGGCATGAGACCCCTAGTTTAATGTCCCTTCCGAAGGACAACAAGGTGAGTTGCGAGGTCAAGCATCCGAGGTCACCCATCCGGAGTTTGACTTCACTCGACCGAGCTTAACTTCAGTCACCTGACGGAAACTGCATAAGCCGCTCGGCCTTGCTTGCGGGTCTGGGGCTACAATCCAAAGCCTCCTAAATCCCCTTTATCTGTATCTGTATAAGTTATAATAACGTCAAAAAACAAGGATAGTGTGTATATCAAAACCAGAAGCCCAAGTGCAAAATTGAATATATCTGAGAGTGGTCATTTTGAATTTCTATTGCGACAAAATAAGAAAAAAAGGGATGCTGATTTGCTGCATATAAACCGTGAAAACAACTTACTAAAATTTCATACATTACCAAAAGGCACAGGTGTAGATGAAATTTGACCATCATGCCTACTTGTAACCTCAGGCCATTCGTTAAGGGTCTCAAAAACAGGCCAGTTTAATTGAAGATTGCAAAGAGAGACGATTTAAATAGAAGAGAACGAGTTAATAAATCTATCCTAATTTTTTCGAGTTCTTTTGATGAAAGCTAGCTTTGCCATGCCATCACATGATCGATTTCGCGAGAAAAATTTCATATTTTGCAAAGCATTTGTTAAATTTCGCGCAAACCTTCAAATTTAGCAGGGGAGCAAGGACTTTATTCGTCATACCGGATTCGTCTTTTTTTTTATATTCAGCATAAAAATTTACAAAAACGGGATTACTTATAACAACACTTACAAACTACTTTACTACACTACCAGGACGAGATACCATGGGGAGCAAAATACCATGACTACCCCATGGCTTTGACATAAAGACGAGCAACTAAATTAAACCTACATACAATTAAATACGATTACTACTATAATTACGCGCAAACAATCTCTACTGATAAACACTGGAGTCAGTTGGATTCGTCTGCAACGGAGGCCAACCGCATCACAAAAGCGAAAGAACAAGAAAATAAGAAAACAATACATTACCTTTATGTGTTTCTATATCCACTGGATTGATCCATAATCCATTTCTCTGCGCTGGCACATCAGAAGGATCGCTTCTCCAAGCTCTTAAAGCTGCTTGAAACGATGCAGCACTTTCTTTCTCGTTGTAATCTCCTTCTAAGAGGGAACCACCTGCCTTCGATTCAACTGATTCGTTCTCCTGTAGATGTAGCAAAAGATTTGATAAGTGCCTTACTCAGATTAAAATATTTAAGTTGTATCAGGGTAAATCTCGAAGAATTTATAATTTTACTCGACAGCAGGAACAACATTTCTAACATACTACTGCTACAATTTATTGCCACAAACACAACATAATCTTCTTGACACCAGACAAAATTCATGGAACCTTTAAGGCTCTTTGGTAACCGGCATGCATTGCGATCGTCAGTCTTGTTTCTCGCAATCAAATGGAACGGAACTTTTTTGGAACCGTACTCGTGTAAATGGGGCCTAAATGTCTTGCAATAATCGCATGAATCCTTTGTTTTTGACGACTTTCGACGGGTTTTAGATCTGTCTGGTCTTACAAAATATTTTTCATCGCCAACTTGTGGTTTCCATACGAATACCAAAAATGGCATTGTAGCCAAGCCTTTTAAATGACGTGTAAATCACTTCTTTTGGCGTATTTGTTTGTTTGGGGGAGAAAATGGTCCAAAACCTACCGTTGGGTGACCAGGAGAGACAGTTTCCTCGATAGACGATTGTCGTGTGCTCGTTGCAGGTGTCCTGGAAGTAAGCAAGAAGGAATTAAACAGATTTGGATAAAAAACTGAAAGCAAATTTGTCCCCAATTAGTTTGTAAGCTGAATCTTTTTGACATATTCATAAAGTTTTGATAGATTGTGCTATTTGAGCCATTTGCATGTATTTCATTAATGCTCTACCAGAACAAGGGCACATTTAAGTTATTGTTGCTCTGTGTGGGGCTGCTGCAGTGACACTAACATTAGCAGGCTGCAAAAGGTACAAAATAGGGCAGCCAGAATTGTAACGAATAGCAAATATGATACATCCGCAATGCCTCTGATCAACGGTCTTGGATGGGCAACAGTCAAGCAGCTTATTTTCAAAGAATCAGCTTCGCTTATGTATAAGTCCTTAAATTCTTTGGCTCCAGACTATTTGTCCTCGTTGTTCACAAGATGCTCCGACAGTAATGAACGAAATCTGCGATCGACAGATCTGAATCTGAAAATACCATTACTTAAAACAAAAACAGGTCAGAAATCTTTCTGCTACAGAGGAACCACCCTTTGGAACAGCCTGGATAAAGCTAGTAAATCAGCTTCTTCTCTTGGTGCTTTCAAAAATCTGATCTAATAAGTCGGATTACGTGCTTTCCTTCGTATTTTAATTTATTCACCGTTTATTAACTGTATTAAACTGTAAATGATTGGCTTTCGTAAATATATAAAATTATTGTAACTAGTTTTCCTTTTGCAGCTTAGGTATTTTTTTAACAGGTCAGTTTGAAAACCAGATATATTCTGAAACTTTTTAACCTGTATAAATATTTTAAATGATGATGATGATGAGGGCAGATTTTGCAATACAATAGCATGAGTTGCTTTTGTTGACACCTCAATTCAAAGCGATTAGCGATTGCAGACAAAGGAAATTCTCTTAACCAGCAATTCAAAACAAACAAAGCCGCAAAAGTTTCTTTGAAACCCAGGTAGCTAGCTCACTCGTCGTGCATTCCAGAAACTGTTTTTAAGGGAAAGCATGAGCGTAGATCGAAAGAAGAAGGATGCATCTACACATCTGCCGCGGGCATTTTATTTGTTTGGTTTAAAAGCCGTTTAGGAGGCTATTCAATTCTCTTATTTTTTTGGGTGTTATCAAAACATTTACTGCTCAGCTTCTGGACCAAAGAAATAAAATGCCCGCGGCAGATGCGTAGATATATCCTTCTTCTTTCGATCTATGCTCATGTTTGCCCTCAAAAATAATTTATGGAATGCACAGCGAGCGAGCTAGCTACCTGGGTTTCAGAGAAAATTTTGCGGCTTTGTTTGTTTTGAATTACTGGTTGATAGAATTTCCTTTGTCTGTGATCGCTAATCGCTTTGAATTGAGACTCGTGCTATTGTATTACAAAATTTGCCCTTGTTCTCTACCAGAGTGATTATGCCCGCTGTATGAGTAATAAAAGGGCAATAACATCCTACACCACTTTAAAGTTTTGCGAAGATTCAACAACTGGACACCTATTCTGCGTATGCTCTGTTCGAGTTTTCCAGATCAGCTGTTGTTACTCTGACAACTGATAGGGTCTCAAAGCGTTAATAGGTTGATACGTACCCTGATTCATCTAAATTCTTGATCGTTGTCCTGTCTTTCGATGCAAATGACCTATCCTGTAAAAAGAGGTAAAAAGTTTCACACACACCTCAAGTCAATGATCTAGAAGAAATTTCGTTGCGATACAGATAATACTCCTCAAAAGTTTGCGTATCCTTTCGACAACAGGATCACAGGCTTTCTTTAAATTTTGTATGGACTTTGTACTGCCCTGGACCTTGAAACTGAGATGAAATTTCATATCAAGAGATCAGCTTACAAACGTCGCGAGATTAACGCTGGAAAACAATTAAAACTTCATTCACACCCAATTCCTCATTGATAAGATGTAGTAGGAGAATCTGATAAATGAATGAGCATATGCCAAAGGTTATGATCGTTCCCCACGTTCAAGCGCTCCTTTCTAAAATAATCGTCGAAACGGTGATTTTACAGTTATTTGGCAGGCAAGATCATACAAACTTTTCAACTTTTTTCAAGTGAAAGCGTTGTTTTTAAGACGAATCTTCGTACTTTTCAGAGGAACACACCAAACATTCATATCTCTTGATAGTGAATTTGAAGGTGTTGTGGCGCAGTGGTGTAATCCTCTGACATAGCAGCCAGAACAGTCAGATAGATCATGATAATCTTGCAATATCAGTTTTTAGTCTTGCAGACGAGTGACATTACATAGAAATTAGTAACACGATACAAGAGATTATCACAGAAACAAATTTGGATTTTAGTTGAGCTTCCAAGGCCATAAGGATTACATTGGCAGCAGAATCATCCAGTATTGTTTGAAAGACTGTACAAGTGAGATCAAATTTTAAATTAGAATTAATTAACAAATGTCATACATAGTCTCGGGGAATATAGGTTCGAAATCTTCATATTAAAAAGGATGGCGTAAAATTCTATGACCTAATTTTTATCTGAATGGCTTAAAAGATATTATAGCTATTTAGCTACAATTCTACCGTTAGACTTTTCTAAAATCTTCAGCATTTTCAGAGTTAGATAGCTTCTTTTCCAAGAATTGAAGAACAATTTTGAAATAAACTTAAAACCATAGCAATTTCTAAAATGTATGCATGTATGAATTTCCCACAAGAATGTTTGAGGAATCATAGAATGATTTTCAAGAAAGGCTAAGTTTGTGGATGCCTACAATACAGTAAAGACCCGCGTATAAGAATCTAGTGGATTAAGAACCTGCAGGCTGAAATTTTGCAGTTAGATGCCCATTGTATAAGAACCCATTCAGCCTGAAATTTGAAATGGGTTCTTATTTGTAGAGATCATGGGTTTCATTCACAACAGAAGTTTGTTGAAGAATGACAAATCTTTGCATGACCTGATGAGAAGCTTATAAGGGCGTTTCTTTGGATTATATAAAAATTTCTGATTCTTCCACAAATTCTGTTCTGAATAATACCTCCTAAACTCTAGCGATATGAAATGACAGAAAGTAATAAGCCTGAAGTTTGAATCTGAAGAAAAGAAATTCCTCAAAGCCCTGAATAAAATAAGAACCAATTTAAGAACCAGGACAGCCTCATTTCCCACTAAATACTCAAAATATAAGAACCTAGTTAGGCTGACTTGCAAAATTGTAGGTTCTTATACGCGGGTTTTTACTGTATGGAGTATGGCGTACAATCTCATTCTTCTTGTTTATAATTTAGAAATTTGATGGCGTCACATCCTCCAATGCACATCCTCCAATGGGTTGAAACATGAAATACGCTGTAATTTCGAAAAATACTTATCACCCACACTTTCTAGACCTTTGTCTTTAAATTGCAAGAAATTACGCATTCCAACGATCTTACAGGTTATAGCACAAGAAAATTTGAAAATTTGAAAAACCTGAATGATCACCGCTTACTATTCGAAAAATTGCATATGATCTAAAGAACAATCGCTAACCATGATCATTTGCGTGCAAAATTAAAAACAAAACAAAAGGAGGCTAGGCCAGAAATGATTTGAGGCTATCTCTCGATGTATCAAGTACCAAATGAAACCTGGGTAGATTTCATGTCATACCATGCAGGGGCGGATCCAGGGGGTGGCGAGGGTTGCTCAAGCCACGGTCAGATTTTCAAGGATTTAATTATTCTGCAACATTCTATCAAAATCGCTAAAAGACATTCTAAAACAAAATTGCCGTTAGAAATTGCCCCGGCAGCGCTCAAAAGAAAGCACTTTTCTCATCCAACTCAATGAGTAAGGGTCACTAAGTCCAAAATCGTAACCACTCATACGCCAGCTGCAAGATCCTTACAGCCAATCACTGAATGACTTTTAAAAGATTTGAATATTGGCGGGAGCCACACTTTGCAGATCTGAGCCACGGTCTTCAGGATTCAACCAATCATCATGCGGCAAAATCAAGTGAAAAATGGCGGGAGCCACGGACAGCCACTCTTCATTTTGAAAAATAGAGCAGGCCAATAGAAATTCAGATGAGCCAACCATCTACCAATCAAGTGAAACTGTCTCCCAGTCTTCACTTGTTCTGCGCAATCTGATAGAATTATGATCTCTCGTGTCCTGCATAATGGCGGCTCACAGTAAAAGTGTCTTGCCCAAAAGTTGCTGAGTATCTTAGAAGAAAGGCACACGGAAGTCACAAGGAGAGCTCGAATGTTTACATCGACAATGCCTGCAGACCATGGATGATGCTAACAGCTGCCTGAAAATGTACCAGTTTAGTAAAATGCCATTTCTGATGGCTCAAAGCTGGACGGTGTCGTCGTACGCTATCTATGGCCTAGTTCAGTCCTTAGTGCAATAGGTTGGTATATTATCAAATATTATCAAGGGCAAAAATTGCGGTTAGAACTGCATTTCATTTGACACGTTTGATCTTTGATCAGAGCTTGGGATTTCCTGTGAGCTTTATGGTTTTAAAAAGATAGATATTTAGGAACAATCCAGGCACGAGCTTGTCAAAAGCAGTCAGCAGGTATCTCTGCTGTATTGTTTTCTACATTCGAGAATTCTATATGTCTATAGAATTTTATTTCTATGCCCAAAACAAACATCTATAAGTAAAAGTTTCAAGACAGCAATTATTGAATTATCTCTCGATCAGAAGATTTTTCTTGCTTTTTGAGACAGATAATAAGATCAAATCTTCCATCAAGGAAGGAAAATCACCTTCAAAATTTTGAGGAAGCTGCATGCATTGTTTACAAGAAGCCACTAAGAACTGTGTACGAAACTGCAATTTTGAGAAATATAAAAACATTGCTATTTGATCTGGGATAAAATAGTTTACCTATACGGGAACGATTGGGATTCTGTAATAGTCTCAATGAATGAGTCATCCCAGGGGGGTACTTGACTTTCAATTGTACGGGGGTGTGCACTCCTCCAGACAAATTCTTTTCACCCGGCTGTAGAAATTTCCCTCTAAACGATAGCTGGCATAAGAAAAAATTGGTGAAAAGTAAACTCCAAAACGTAAAAAGTTGTCAAAAAAGAATGAGATCACACTTTTGACAACCGGCTTTAGAAGAATTGCCTTCTTTTGATAACCGGGCGTTAGAAAAAAGGGCGAAAACGATACCCGGAAGGAAGTGCATATCCCGTCAGCGAAGTATACTAAGTACCCACCCCCCCGGGGTGATTCATACATCGTTCCTTTTCCCTCTTGATTATTTCTCTCTTTTTTGTGGCGTTCATTTACTACAGTTATACTCTAACTTTAAACAACAGACAGTCAGATAGGGCGTTTCCGACGATGTAAAGGGCGTGGCCCCCCGAAAATTTTTCCGGGGGCTCCGCCCCCGGACCCCCGTGCAGCTCGCGCTTCGCGCTCGCTGTCCTTCCTTCGGTCGCGCTTCGCGCTCCCAGGAGCCACGGTCAGATTTTAGGCTAGATCCGCCCCTGCCATGAGGGTCAAAAACAAAAAGCGTCAACACGTTTGATGGGCTGTGGAATAAAACGCCGATATTCAAAACTAAAATCTTAATGTACGAGTCGAAGGCTAACCTAGAAGCGAAAAATTGTGTTTCGTAAACTCGTTCATCTTTTAGACCAAGACAAAAGGGAAATGCTGGTCATTCATTTTTTTTTCATTTTCATTTTATAATATTTATACAGGGTAAGTATTCAACGTATAATACAAAAATTGATTTATAAACTGCCCTGTTAAAAGAAAGAAAAAAGCAACTTACAATATCAAGATAAAAACTAATATATAAGTAATAAAAGTCAAAAGGAAAAGTGTGATTATGTACAGGATCTGGCATTTTTCAATGACGATTTGAATTGTGAGAAAGTACTGGCCATCTTATTTTCTCTGTTTAGTTTGTTCCAAAGTTTGGCCCCTCTATATGAGAAGCAGTTTTGGCCACATGCGGTTTTTAGCAATGGTACATAAAGGTCTGTGCATGTATTACGAAGCTGTCTAGTACTGGTTTCTGATAACCTTTGGAACAGTCCTGTAAGATAATCAGGCGCTTCATGGTTTATAGACCATGCTGGTAAGGGGTCTTCATGGAAGCAAGAATTCCACGTTCGATTCTGGTCCATGATATCCTTGCCATCGAAATTTAAATCCAATACAATTGTCACTTTCAGAAGTAGAATTTAAATGTCAATGCTACGTAAATCATGGACTAGACTCGGAAGTGGAATTCTCGTTCCCCGAAAAACCCGTTCTCAGCATTTCTTCTTATTTTCTGGGTCTAGAAGATGAACGACTTTACCAAACAAAATTTTCACATCTAAGTTAACCTCGGAAAGATAGATTAACGTTTTAGATTTAAATATCGGTCATGTACTTATTATTCCACAGCCTGCCAAACGTGCTGACTTTCTTTTAATCACCCGGTCTAAAAGTCGAGTTTGAGACCAAAAATGATCTCGGTTAGTGATGGGTTAGTGAGGGGCTCCGTCTCCAGATTTTGGTCGAAACAGTCGCTTTGAAGTTATGGGCAATATCACACGGACTTTCACCTGTTTCTTCGAAAATGAAGCATCATTTTGAAGATAAATCTTTGTACTTTACAGAGGAAACAACCAAGCATTCATATCTTTTACGATTCCTTTGATATAAGTGGATTTTTAACGAGCAATATTTGGTGTTTTAGGTGAAGCCATCAAACAAACTGCTGAAAACAATCGAGAACAATGGACATGTGCTGTGATTTACAGATTGTTTACAGTTTGCCGACGGAGCCCCTTTTGTTTGAATATATACCTGATCGAATGGTTTCCAATTATGCTTCCTCATCGCTCCTTTAGCGTGAAATTGCTTGTAGCATGGTGGACAATAAAGTTCACCACATTCAACACATTCCTTAAAGAAGAGATTAGAAAATTTAGTACAAATTTGGAACTTGGTAAATATCGTAGATTTGCTTAGATTTACTCAACTCGTCCCAATGTTTTCACCCCATTCCATTTTTACTGCACGATCATTGTGGCGAGCTACGTCGCTGCGTCGGAGAATTTTTCGGTTTGAAACGATTCAGTTCAATAAAAAATGTAAAAATATGTTGTTGTTGTTGTTGCTGTTGTCGTTGCTGTTGTTGTTGCTGTTGCGATAACTGGGATTATGTATTGAGTCGAAGACTTGCTAACGTTTCGCTTTCTTTCCTTCACAAATAACCATCCAAAAAACTGCTCGACTTGTCTGAGACTATATCCTATTCATACCAAACTCGTCCACTTTCTCGTAAGGTCCCTTGTTGCACAGTCCCGTTTGACGAGCATAGGGCTCAAAACTTTTCAATCTTGAAAAGGTGGGTGCAAAATTCTATGAAATTTGCCTTTGAGTTGGGTAGCCTGAAAGGAACTCGTGGTACTTTGCTGTAAATCTGCAATGGTAATTTTTTGATATCTTGATCTTTTTCAAATGATGGCAATTTCACTATTTTTGAAAAAATTCATGGAAAATATGGACAAAAATGTAAATCATTGTAAATCCTAAACCAATAGAGGAAAACTAGTATAACCTTCAGGAAAACGATAGTTTATGAAGGCCTGCAATATGGTGGCAAGAAGAAATGTGTAGCTTTTCTGGTTTAGGATTTAGAAACTTGATGACGTCATAGCCTCAAATTTGATAAATGCCGCCATTTTGAAAGTAATCAAGTTATCAATGAATTTCCATGGAAGATTAACAGCAAAAAACCCCTAAGTTCCTTCAAAGTCATTTGATTCAAAAGATAACTGTAATAGAATTTACACAGATTTGAGCCCTATGTTCGTTTGGCGTAGCTTCTTATGCAATTGTCGCGGAGTAGCCATATGGTTTTGCCCCCTGTGGTATTGTCTTGTAGCGCTTCGAAAATAGCTTGTAGTTCATAGTGGAAGTAAATTGGATCTGCAAATTGTTTATCGAATGTAAAAATTGTTTTATCAATACAATCTATCTATCTATCTCTTAAATTCATTTTATTATTCAACAGTCTTTTGGTCCAAGGTTCAACGGACAAGAATCAGTTAGAAACCCAACAATGAAAGTAAGGTGACATATACCATAGCTTCTTGCATATGGATATAAAGAAGGAGAGAATGAAGACACGCGATTTGTGTACTTCAAGGTTAGACTTATGACGATGAGTCCCTTGTATCCCTGCGGTACCTTGCTCACAGGGACAGGGACTCATAATGAAACAGTTAAAAACCTGGCCCTATCTTCTGCATTCGATTGATCGAATCTGGATCGAACGACTGCTTCGGCTCTGTTCAAGGGTCACTCCTCAGAAAAAAAAAAAAAAAAAAAAAAAAAACGAATTGAAGGTTCGAAACTGATTGTTCTTCGCCAAATCTCGCATTCTGATTGGTATGCTAGGAATCCCAGCATATTAGGCCTAAATAGGGTCAGGTTTTTCAGAGTAATATTATGAGTCTCTGTTGACTGAAGCGCCATCTGGAAGTCAAAGAGCACAGGGAAACAAGAGACTCATCGTCATAAGTCTACTTCAAGGTAGTAAATAAATCATACCAGTTTTGCCTTGCTGCTTTCGCATTGTCCACAAACTGAAGAGCTTTTGATGCTACTATTGTTTGCAGGTGTAATTTTCTTCGTGTATTTCTCTAAAAATTAAACAGAAAGCATGATGTTTAAAGCAAGAAATATAATCATTAAATTTGCTACAATACTTACAGCCATGTGCAAAGCTAGGACCTCTTTTAACATTCTAGCTAGGTGGGCAATGGCTGGTCCTAGAGCCCTTTAACCAATTGTGGTAGCCTTAGATCGATTATCTCTTTACAACAGAAATATAAAATACTCTATATCAGAAAAGGTCCCTTTCCATGACAGGCTTTCATGGCGTCTCCTCGCTGTCAAATAACATTAAAAACTTGACGATTTTACTAAACAAGCCCAATATTGAAAAATTAGCTCAGAGGCTATTTTTGCGCAAATAAATATTATCCCATGTTTTTCTGCGAGTAAGTAGGCTTTGTTAGTTTGACATGCACAGCATCAAAGCGGAGAAAGAGAATTTCTGGTCGAAGTTCTAGGTTTACAATGCCTGGAAGAAATATAGTATAGAGCAAAGATGACTATACAGTCCCAATGGCCAGGAGAAAATGTTTGCAGGATCGGTCTTTTTTCGTTTACCTGCCCGCTACTCTCAAGTGCCAACTTGACTTCCATGAAAAGCGTTCAGACAAATTTTCCTTGATTTAGGCGAAATTAACTATAGCTGCTAGAAATGGTGCATTCAGTTTGAAATATTTACACCCCCACTAAATGAGACCCCACCTAGAAAATTTCCCACCCCCTCGATTATATTAAGCCTCCTTCTTTTTGGCATATGAGAGTAACTTGAATATACACAGGAAGAGGTAAAATGAATTGTGAGTGGAGCTAGAGCATAATGGATAATCAATTACGTAATTGTAAAATGAATCATACTTACCAATGGGCTTGTCCGTTAGTATCTTGAATTTTGGTTGTATCTGTAGAGAACAACATCTTAAATTCAATTGGAATGTAAGCTTGGGCCTTTTCAGGACAGGCGAAAAGAAATACTCTGAAATGTTCTCTTTCTTTTCGTTGGAGCTTTTCCACACATGCAATAGACCTGTCAGCTATAGAATAGCTAAAAGATCCATTCCCAGAAAAAGAAATTTAGTAAGTAGAAATAATTCTCGAGGATGCATCGAAAGACGACGCTGCTCATCGCATACCAAGAAATAATTTGGAGATTTTCCAGTTTTGCAGAAAAAATAGTCTAAAAATAGACTTTACATTGTATGTGTTTAAAAATCAGCAAAAATAAAGAGAGTCCCACTCTTGGAGCTTGATACTATTTTAGAAATTTCGCTGAGCGTCTGTGTATGAGCTTGAGATCCGCATTGCAATTTCTTGTCAAGAATGACGTCTTTTTGTATCTTTAGTAAAAAGCTCTTTCTGTGAGATACTCTGAGAATTTCACAAATTCAAAATTTCAGTCAGATAATAGGCTTTATAAGAAAATGGCGAAAACAATGAAGTTGGAACAACAAGTTAAGTATGCAATCACCAAGTTACGAATACACTGAGTTAAGCTAATTTCTTGAAAAGAAGGGAATTCAATTCTAAACAATAACAGGCAGACCTGCCTTAATACCAGCACGTAAACCAGGCTTTGTACTGCAACAAGGTGACTATTTCTCTGATAAGATAAATACCTTGGGCTTGTTCAATTTTTTCTCATTGCTTGAGACCACTTGCGGAGAGTCTTGAGGAAGTCGGCTTGACTTCCATCTGCTACCACCAAGACGTCTACAAGATAATGGAATAAAAAATAGGCGTTCTGAAAACAGTAGAGCTGGCAGACTTCTTCGCAGGGAAAAATCACAACAGGAACATTGTATTTTTGTTATGCAAATCCCAAGAGAAAAGAATTCACAATAATTCATTCTGTTTTCGAATGATTTGTAAGCTTTTTCATTCACGAAACAAAGCTTTCTAAAATTTCTCGAAAGTCTACCAGCTTCAGGAGCAGGTTTCCGAGGCCTCGGAAGTCTACCATTTTCAGAAGGGCCCAAAAGAATACGTCAGAAATATCTCGGAAGTCTACCGAAAACAGAATGACCAAAAGAATGGGCTTTCATAGAAAATGGTCTAAAGTCTGCGAAGTCTACCGTTTTTGTTAGAATGACACCAAAAAAGAATGGGATTTCAGCTCCTACCAACTCTACCGTTTTCAGAAGATGCCCAAAAGAGTACACCCTTGATTAAAATATTCGGTCGATAAACCTCTATGGAGAAAATAAGGCAGCTTTGTATCTATTCCTTGATACATTTTGCATAGATTTTCCTCTCCCGTCTTCTGTTCGACAGTAAAATATACGCAATACAAAACAGGTATTTGTATGAAAGCATAAAAAATATACAGTCTGTCTCGAATTACTTGTCACGTAAACATGTCCGCAAATAAAAACAATTGATATGCTCTGTATGAATCATTTTGCGTTATCACAAATCTCACGTGACAATAATTTGGGACAGACTTTTATGCTCGACATATATTCCTTACTTACTCTCGCTCTTCCCTCTCTTTCTGCATCATCTGCTTCAAAGAAGCGATCCTCTGTTCCATTTCGTTGTTCTCTTTCTGCAACTGCTCAGACTTCACCTGAAGCTGCTTTGATTTCCTTTGATAATAACACAACTCAAATTAGTTACAAGTACATAAGAAATGTGTCGTAAATACGGTCACTAAAATCTAAATATCATGCGGGGAACATACAATGACTCGAGCGCTATCATAGCTCAACACACTACACCATTACAAGACTGTGCGACTGAACCATGCGAGCTTAATAAGTGGCCTAAAGTTACTTAATTTGCAACACTTAGCATTAGCTAACTATGTTTACATCATGTTGCCATTTCTCAACGAAGGAAAATAAAATCACACTTTAATTGTTATACCCCTTTAGCTGAGCTCCCTCTGGCATCTTTAATAACGGGTCCCACATCATAACCAGAAAACCCACCTCAAAACCAGAAGTGAAAAACGAAGTAGACGGGATCCATCTCGATTAC
>REGL01001784.1:0-15362 GCA_004194395.1 Aurelia aurita complex sp. Pacific
GAACTGAACTGAACTGAACTGAACTGAACTGAACTGAACTGAACTGAACTGAACTGAACTGAACTGAACTGAACTGAACTGAACTGAACTGATGGTCTTTTCGTGGATTTTGCCCAAATACGATGGCTTCAGTGAGGCAAATGTGATACATTCTCCCTGATTAGAGGAACTGGAGCCCCCTAGCTTCCTACCCCCTAAGCCTCTGCTTCCTACGCATTTGACGATGTTTTGTCGGTGACTGCTGAAAAAGTGAACTCATCTCAATTCTTCCGATGCGTCCTCGTTCTGTCCTTGTCCGATCGGTAACTTCAGTGATCGATATGTTCGGTGATCAATGACGTCTGATCGGAGCTATTTAGAAAATGTTTCGGTATTACATCATCATAATTTTTCAGTCCCCGATGTGTCTCCTAGTCTGCCACCCGGGGCTGAAGCTACCCAAAACCGGTTGACGGGGACTGACTTCTGGACCCCAGTTTTGGGTCATAAATTCCCATCAATCCCCAGTTTTGGGTTATATTTAGGCGAGGATATACCTGTTGACTATCATCAAGAATTTGGCTTTTTAGTTTGGCTCCTGCACATTACTTTTCGTACAGAGTAAATATTTTGAATTGAGCTTCTACAATTTTTTTTTCTTGGGTGGTCTTTTCAAGTTATCATCCCCAGTCTTGGGTACTTTTGTCTAGGTCTCCTAGTCAAGTCCCCGTCCCCAGTCTTTGGTAGCTTCACCCCCAGGGTCTGCCACGGCAACGTGTTGCCGAGCGTTACGATCATAAAGAGACCAGGCTTATTGTTATTACAGATTTGTATGTTTACATTATCCAATCTGTCAATTGTGTGTGCGCACAGGACGGTTGCATTTCTCAACCAAAATTTTGAGGCCATTTAAGGCCACGTCAGTAGTTTTAAGGGGTTTGGAGTCGAGATTTGGCAGTATCATTTCAATCATTATTCAAACAGGTCAAACAGGTCTTTTGTCAGCAAGGCTCTTCAAACCTAGAATCTTCGAAACTAGGACCAATTTTAACATCATTTTACAAATTGATACATGGTGCCAAATGTACCAACGTATCTTTATAGTTTCTATGTTACAATACAAATATTGTATATTGAATAGTTGATCTTTTTGATGAAGGTGTGGATTAAAGCAGCAACACAGATCTTCTATTCACTTGGTGTTGGATTTGGTTCACTGGTCGCCATGGGCAGCTACAACAAATTCAACAATAATTGCTTGAAGTATGTAATCATTTAACAGTGTGGATTTAATAACATGGAAAGAATACGTTATAGCAGGCCCCCTTGAAATATAGAGACGTTTCAAAGATTTTCAGTCAATAAGAAAACAGCAAGGGTGAATTTGTAACACAAAGGAATCAAGCCTCTATCAAGGCACAGCGATTTACAACTTTGAAGATTTCACACCTTTGAGTGCACTCAATCGAATCAAAATTTGCAAAAAGTACGAAAATTTATTGCTTGCTTGAGCTGAACGTGTGAAATATATTCTTCAGAACAGTAAATCCTTTTGTGTTGAGAGAGACGTGATTCTTGTGTTTTACAAAATTCACCT
The DNA here is from genome assembly GCA_004194395.1 of Aurelia aurita complex sp. Pacific. Lineage (NCBI taxonomy): Eukaryota > Metazoa > Cnidaria > Scyphozoa > Semaeostomeae > Ulmaridae > Aurelia > Aurelia aurita complex sp. Pacific. The sequence goes on from REGL01001784.1 coordinate 1,577, forward strand.
TACTTGAGAAAACCAATCTTCAAAGATTGTGATAACGTTGATCGAGAAAAGCAGTGCCTAAAGGGCTGCCTCACTTCCTAGCAAGCTTCAAAAATTGCACCAATATTTGAAGGATTAGTTTCGTTGAACTCAAATATTTCAAAGACAGCCTGAACTGGCCGGAAGGCCGGAAGCAGTAAGGACGTTATCAAATTTCAAATTAACCCTAATCCGATCGGGAGGTGTTTTTCAACCCCCCCCCCCTCCCTGTCAGTTTTTTGCAGACCATTCTTTAACGGCAAAAGCTATGACCCTCACACTCTCTGAAAATTACTAATTATCTATACAGCTAAATGTTGACTATTAGATTTTCGAACAATGGGTGTCACGTGACAGATGACACTACCATATTTGGAAGAAGGCATGGGAGCAATTAATTTGTTGATATTTTTACTCCGAGAATTAGTTTCAAACGTTGACTATTGTACTTTAAAAGAATCAGCACGCAAATTGCTCTCTATTGTAATCAACAGAAATGGAATGTGCTGACGTAAGTATTCTTAAATGATGATGATGTCACTCAGGCCACCATTTTGGGTCATTTTGAAGCTTTTTTCCAACAGCTGTTGTTAATAATGCATAGGATTGTATTGCATTATAATGCTCTTAAAGACGACCAGATCAGACCATTTTGAGCCATTTATTATCAATTTTTGAATTTGAATTTATTTGACATTTGTCAGTTATTTTGACAGTTTGAATTTATGACGTCATCAATGTTAGTCATATTCTACCAAAATAACTGTCTAAAAACACCTGTATGTATCATATTTGAATTGGAAATGAATGATACCCCAACTAAGAAGGGAAAAAGTGATTCACATAATCTTTGTTCCATGTTTAGCACAAATTAGCGGGAAAAGCATATATTTTGACATCTTTCAGCATTATGACGCCATTAAGACTTCATATAATGAGGTGGTCACATAATTCCACCGTTCCTCAAATTCCACCTTGTTGTTCACCCCCCCCCCCAATTTTGTCCGAATGCTGAACAATATTTCCCTCGTAGGTCGCAATCTTGTCAGATACTGCTGTAAGCTTCTATTCTAATTCCGAAATATCTTTTTGGGAGAATTCCAAGCTGACATTCAGGTCACCTACGTTTTTTATCAACTCCTTCAAATCATCTTTCATACCATTAAAGGAGCTCCGTAGTCAAACTATACACATATCTGATAACACCGCACGTGGCCATTGTTCTCCATTGTTTTCTGCAGTTTGTTCGGTGGCTTCACCCAAGCCATCAAAAAATGCTCGTTAAAGCCACTCATCCAAGCAATCGTAAGAGATTAAATGTTTGGATTTTTCCTCTGTGAAGTACAAAGATCTATCTTCAAAATGATGCTTTCGTTTTAATAAAAAAGGTAAAAGTCTGCATGCTATTGCCCATCAAAAACTTCAAAATCACCGTTTCTACCGAAATTTTGGAGAAGGAGCCCCTTTAAACAGGACTTCGACCATTGTTCTAAACGCACTCTCTTGCACTGCAAGTAGGCTTTCCACAACTTCAAGGCTCACGAGTGGAGCCGAATTTTCGTTTTTCATAATTGTGACGTTTTAAATCTCCACATAAACTTTGAAAAGCACTTCTAAACTGATTTTGGTTGTTTTTATAAGAAATTAGCCCATAAAAATAGAGATTGTTCACAAAAAATAGCGAACCTTCAGGAAGCGCGTCCTTGCCTCATTATGCTTGGACGCAAAGAAGTAAAAAATTCATCAATGAGTTTGGTTGAGAATTTGCTTGAGATAGGTTCAAGTAGCGGCCTTAAGATGCTTCTGCAATCAACAAATGAACTCATTTTCTCGACAGAGATGCAGTAATGGTGTCCCTTATCAACTGTGGAACAAGTATTTTTGCTGGTTTTGTAATCTTCAGTGTCATTGGTGCTATGTCAGAGCAATTGCAAGTTGATATTGAAAAAGTTGCTTCTTCAGGTAAAATTTCTTTTTGAAACCACGCCATAGAAAGATAATGAATATGGGTATGTGTTAGCACTTTTGCGTAGCTGTTCGTATCTGCACAGGGAGCTAAGCTTGTACGCAGTGGCGGATTTAGGGGGGGGCAAGTGGGGGCAATTGCCCCCCCCTTCACGATGAAAACTCAGCTTGGCGCCCCTCTTTGGCGAGAAAAGCGCCCCTCTTCCTGACTCTAACGCGTAATTTTTCAACTGTTTCGATTTAAATATGGGGGAAACATATAACTCAAGGCGTTATTTAGCAGTAAATCAAAGAATCTTTGAAAAGCGTNAACCTTCAGGAAGCGCGTCCTTGCCTCATTATGCTTGGACGCAAAGAAGTAAAAAATTCATCAATGAGTTTGGTTGAGAATTTGCTTGAGATAGGTTCAAGTAGCGGCCTTAAGATGCTTCTGCAATCAACAAATGAACTCATTTTCTCGACAGAGATGCAGTAATGGTGTCCCTTATCAACTGTGGAACAAGTATTTTTGCTGGTTTTGTAATCTTCAGTGTCATTGGTGCTATGTCAGAGCAATTGCAAGTTGATATTGAAAAAGTTGCTTCTTCAGGTAAAATTTCTTTTTGAAACCACGCCATAGAAAGATAATGAATATGGGTATGTGTTAGCACTTTTGCGTAGCTGTTCGTATCTGCACAGGGAGCTAAGCTTGTACGTACTATTGTTGATTCTATAGCTACTATACGACTATACACCTCGCTTGCAGTGTGTATTTGGCTCATACCGGGTGAGTCAGAAAAAAATACTCGCCATTTGAAAGACTGCTGCTCCCTAAATATCAGAGTAGTGATATTTTGCAATATGTGACTCAATGGCAAACATCTGGAAATATGTTAGAATATTTTTTGGCTGAAATCAGTCACCTTGACCAAATTTCCCACTATTTATACCTCACAACAATGACTTGGATATACTTTAGCATGCGTAATCCTCCTGGGAGGATGAGCGTATCTTCAACATGGTATGAGAAACTTATTCAAGGGTATTCCGTGCTCCTAGGAGAACAAAGTATATGCTGATACATCTAAGTATCATTTTAGTTGGGAGGGAACAGACTGAATTTGAAACAATTAAAGGGCCAGAATCCTAAGCAATGACAAAATTGATAATTGACTTGGTCTTGCATCTACAACACATCATCCATTTCACAAATAGCAGATGCAGCATTAAAGGTAATGCAAAATATGCCTGAAAAGTGACAAGAAGGGTCTACAATTCAAGGAAGCTTCTACCTGTTTCATCTTGCTGCATTGTATGCTTCCCTATATAAAAAGTAGGTTCCTTGCTGGCATATCTGAGCTTGGTCTCATCCATGGTCTCATCGCTGCTGTTCATACTATGATCATCATTTTTCACATTAACACAAGAGTACCACCACGAATGACTTAGCAGCTTTTGCTGCACATTACACAGTGGAAAAATATTCTGATGTACGTCTAGCATTTCTGATCTAAGTTAGCATTCTTACTCATTTCAGGTCCGGGGCTAGCGTTTATTGCATATCCAGAGGGCATTGCACAGATGCCTGTTTCTCCACTTTGGGCTATTCTATTCTTCCTTATGCTGCTTACACTTGGTTTGGACAGTGAAGTAAGTTTTTAGATCTATCCTTAACGTTACTGTACTCCTTCATGACGATGAAATATTTTATCCGATAATCTTTTGAATTTTTAGATCATTATACCGCTCCCTGTACCCAACGGCTTGACGTAATTGGCTGAGATTTGGCAGACAGAGAGAAAAAGCATAGGGGGACCAAAGGGTGTCTCACTTTTGAGAAAAATTGCATGGTCCAAGTTATCCATTTGAATGAAACTCATAACGAGGCCAGGGGGCAAGGGGCAAAATTTTTTCATTAATTGTTCTGAAGCTGAGGCACGCAAAGGAAATTTGAGACACACTTTGCTAGATTAATGTGTTGAGAATGCAAAAATCTCATCGAGATTTATATGAAACTTATCTGGAGGGACAGGGGGTTCTGAAAGGGGGTAAGATCCAATTTTTGCGTTTTCAGGTGTACAACGCACAATTTTTGGATATTTGTATTATTTTTGGCTTTTAACCCTATTCTTCATGGTGGGGGCAAAAAAGGTCCCCCCAACCAAACTTCCTGTAATTACCCTTAAACTAAGCATGATTAAAGACTGGAACTTGGGTGACTTTTGATAAAATTTAATATTGCATCAAATTAACAATAGCTCATTGTTATGTAATTGGTCACGTGACTATGACATGCCCATATTTGGCAACAGGTCTCTCAGAAAATCAGTGAAACATGCATAACTTTTCTCGCACACATCTGATTTCAATGCAATTGGTACCAATCAGTTTGTCTGGAAGTCTACTTTCATTGAATATATACCGGGTGTCCCGAAAGAAACGCAACAGATTCAAAAAATTCTAATGCAAGCTGTTTGAAATTAATGATAAAATTATTACTTTTATCTAAATCTGCAATGATTAGATTAAATCTTGATATATTTTTTAGAATTCTAGGTGACTTGATTGAAGAGCTAAAAATCAACAAACTTCAAATTGGCTGTCAGGGCAAAACCAGAGCTACCAGCATTAGTGCAAAGTACACTGTGCAATTAAAATCAATATCTAAAAGTAATATATAGAACTTCACATAGTAACGAACAAGCACACAACTTCATTAAGAAACTGTAACAAAGGGATCCCGTATCGATTTATGAGTTATCTCGAGGAAGCTTTGTGTTCATTTATGATTGGAAGTATAAATCTAATAATGGCCTTGTAATTCTGCAAAACGTAAGCAACCATCATGGACACTTAAGAAGCACAACTGTGTTTGACAGAAATCTTTATGAAAGTGTCTGCTCAATGTTCAATTAAATTGTGTGTTACCGTATTTGCCAGCAATGCTTTCCAGTAGCAAGGATTGTCATGTTTTACAATTTGACATAATGATTCACCATTGTTTATGCAATAGCTCTGGTTTTGACCTTAGGGCAATTTTGAAGTTTGCTGATTTTTAACTGTACAACCAAGTCATCAAAAATTCTGGAAAATATATCAAAACTTAATATAATCATTTAAGATTTGAATAAAAATAATTGTTGGGTACTGGGTATCAAACAGTTTGCATTAGAATTTTTCAAATTTGTTGCGTTTTTTGGGACACCCGGTAGATATTTGTATTTTGCTGACATCAGCAAAATTTAAGATCTATGACGTCATATTTACAATAAACATATGAAACATATAGTGCATTATTATTAAAATTGATTAATTAACAATTCTAAACACATTTCATATCATTTTTATCACTAAAAACTATTTCAAAATGCCAATAAAGCGTCAGCTAATTTGTGTGGTGTCAACCATTACAATTGACAGTTGTTTGATACACTGCTGCATACAATAATTTTTGATAAGAAAATAAGAACCTTAGGTCCGGTGCTTGCAGGCAGTTTCTCTTATTTTACTGAGTGACCCAAGAAAATTGTAGATGCAAATCACTAAAGTTCTTAGCTTTCTTAATCCGGGTAGCATGGTTCTTCGCTATTGACAATCTAGTTTACAGCTTCTTACAAGCGGTTCATACATATCAAAATGAGTGTATATTGTGATAGAGCAATATTCATCATTGGGCGTCATGATGAGTGACTAGCCTTATCTAGCTTTATTTAAAACATTAAACTGTCGTTAAATGGTTTGCCTATTTTCATTGTTTATACATCATAAGGTAATCTTAACAAATAGAAAGCTAGTACAAGATTTTTGTCACAAGATCTTCATGGCTGGATAAAAATAAGACGGCTAGAAAGTAGAGAATCCAAAAATTGTGGGGTGTAAATTTTAATGCATGTTCGATTTCTTTCTAGTTTGCTATGATAGAGTGTGTCGTGACTGGTCTTTCAGACGAATACCCAAAAATCTTGAGGAAGTACAAAGAATGGTTTATCCTCGCAATGTCCGTTAGCTGTTACCTCATTGGATTAGCTTTCGTTACGAGGGTAAGATTTTGAAAATTCCACTCTGTTCTGATTTTGTAAGTGTTTTCAATCAGTTTGTAGGGACTTTCTGTAAATCGCCTTGAAAATTGCCTATCAATTCGCGGTCAAATTTTCCTTGAACTCTCTGTCCAACTAAAGATACGACCTCAACCTGTTTTAGCATCTTAACCTTAAGGCCATAGCTGTGGACTGAAGGTCCTCCGCTACCTTTTCCCCCGAAGCAATATTCTTCGCGGAGATTCGATATTTTGCAAAAAAAATCATAAAGATTGATGTGAAATCCAGCTGAGTAACACAATTTTTGGGTCACACCCTTTGTCGGCAAAACCACTATAATTTCCGAGAACTTCTATAGATTTCATTGTGACATCATAGCAAAATAACGCAGAAATTCAAAAATTCGGCATCTACATGGAAAGTTGCCTCAAATGAACTCCAAGAGAGTAAAATAGGCAGAGAGGTAGGGTTCGACCTCCTCACGCCAAAAAAGCGTCGTTGAGAAAAATGTGGAAAAAAAGAAAAGCAAAAAAGAAATATCTTTTTGGCAACGACTGTAGTGTTCAGTTGAAGAGCGCCTAACTACTCAAAGAAAACAGGCTTCAATTTTGACTTTTGTTAAAGAGCAACTGATTAACTGTTAAGTATCAACTTTCATTTACTTCATAATCTACCGGATGTCCAAAAAATTACTCCTGTTGAAAAATCACCAAAATTTGATTTTATGGCTTTTCAGTTGCAGCTTTGTATATTCAAATTCACTTCATACAATTTATAATTTACCATATCAACAAATATCTAATCTGCAAGGAAATAAGACAATATTACAGAAAATTAATGCAATGATACGGAAAACTAATCCGATTTGCAAATACAGAGCAACGAGATAAATTGTATGGAGGGAATAGGAGGATGGTACCCAAAAATTTAGAAGGAAATCGATTTTTGAAGGAATCAAATTTTTTGTTGCTAAAGTATGCTTTCAACATCGAACTTTAAGATGGTGTAGTCAGAAATGATGTAGAATTCAAGGAAATGTGTAAAATAAGCCCCCTTTCGAGGGGACCTTAGCTGAATTTTCCTTAGCAACGGTTTCTATGTGAGTAAAATTTTAAATATTTGTACCATGATGCCCCCAAAACCCAACATTTTGATATCTGTGACGCCATGATTTCATGACGCTTCATTTGAAGTACTTCAGCTGTTAAGGGCTCTCTGCGCACTTGTCAAAAAGAGATTTTCTTCTCTCGCAGCAATTTTTGAGTAGATTTTGAAACCAATGATCTAAATCAAGGATGCCTTGTAAAAGCCAGCAACTACATAGCGAAAGACAAGAAAGAGAACTTTCCATGGTATTCAGAACAGGACTTACGGTGCCCTGAAGGACACGGAGAAGGTTTCCAACAACATCCACTGAATCAATTGGGCCTAGCTAGGCCAAGAGGCCATTGAACAGGCTCGTCCTCTCCCACTAAACCAAACCAAACAGATGTTCTGAAAAGATATCATCAAACTGCCCAGTGTTAGAAAAGATTGCTGGTCAAGTTATAACAAGAAAGAAGGCTCTTGATTTTGGACAAGAATCACGAACTAATATGATGCCTTCCTGCTATATTTAGACTAGAGAAGAGCTGAAAAGGTTCTTTGAAAGGCTTAGTGACAAGAATTTGCTGCAAAGATGTCTCTGAAAGGATATCCCCAGAACAGAAATGAGTCCAGCAACAACTCCCTATGGGTAACATGCCGCAAACATGTTTTGTTGGAAGTCATAGACTTGAAGCAGCCACAGTGCCATCACATTGCTCATTTAATTTGGAATCGAGGAACAGCAAGTATGGGATCAGTATTATTGAGAATAGGAGTTGAGGATCTTGACATTAACACCATGACAGGATACAGGTTGGAGAATTAATCTCGCATAAGTAATGCAGAAGTAAAATGCCAAAGCAAATACAGAAGAAGAAGAAGACAACTCCGCCACGAAAGGAAGGCAGACATGTTATTGGAAAAAATTATTTATCAGGTGCATTTGGCACAAGTTAAAATCCTGAAGTAACTCTTGCCTTTAAAAAAAGGAACATTAGTAACAATGACAGCAATGGGATCCAGATAGCATTTGTTGATGAGAAGGATACTTGTAGAAGTTCATTGCGCAAAGAAAGCAAAGTTACGCTAGAGGAAAAATTTATACTTGTCAGGTCAAACACTGTATTTTTGATCCAAAATAGTTAAAAGGCAATCATGTGAAGCTGGGTGTCTTGGATTTAAGCTTCTCTTATCCATCTCAGGCATGGCTGCAACAATAATGTCTCTGACAGCTCCTTGTGGCAATTTAAAAGAGATGTACCTATGCTAATACGCTTCACAAACTTTGATCGGCCGTTTTGAAAATCGGACCTTTTTGTTTTCTAGAAAAGATATTTTCAGATCCACAAGACATATTTAATTGAAATTTACTCTGAAGGTGTATTTTGATATGAAGATCAAAATGAATTGAGGATTTTTTGAAATTTAAAATACAAGGTACGCTATCTTACAGAAACAGTTTTTTTAGGTTGCCATGGCAACGGTAGCCATGACAAAAATTATGTCAATTCATTTTGTAGGTTTTTAAAGTTTGGCCACTTCAAGCCATATTTCACCTTGCAATATGATCATACTTGCTCATAATCCTTTCTACAAGTATTCTCTTAATATTTGTTGCTATGACAACAGCTGCCATCTTAGCAATGATTTTTCAAAAAAAATTTGAAAAAATGAAATTTTCATCAATAATCTACTGTCACAACATAGCAAGTTGTCGGGGAGAGAGCCTCCCCTACTATCCTACGATGATTTCAAATCATCTTGGCTGGATTTAAATGATTCCTAGAAATATACGCATTTGATTTTCATACAATAAAATATAAAATGTGCAAGCATCAGAAATAGTTTAGAATTATTGATTTACCTCGTTCAATAAGTAAGTTTTCAGTTCCTTTTTGAGTGGCATTTATTTTCTATTCTTACAAAATATTGCAATGAATCTTACATTCTACTATACCTTCCTAATTACTATACAACACTACAAGGACGATGCATCCAAACGGGCCTCCCCCAGACCCCCTCATTTCAATTCCGCCCATTTAATGGCGTCGTAGGACGCCATGAAAAGTTTGTGATGACTTTTGTAAATCAAATATCAAGTAAATCTTACACAATTCTCTTGTCAAAGTATTCTTATCCTGTCGTAGGTTGATTTTAGCTAGCCTGTTTGAAATATATTTGGATTCGTAATTTTCCTATTATTTCTTCAGGACCTCCGAACATAAAATGCCCTTTCAGCAATGCACAGAAGGGCGTTGCCAAAAGAAAAGAGGGCATTGACCGAACAATTTTTCCGGGGGCTTCGCCCCCGAACCCCCGGGAGCGTTCCCCTTCGGTGATTTTTCAAAACCTCTGGTTTCAGGTGCACTCCAAATTTTGACCTTGTGAATTCATATCTCCGGTGTTTGGTGGTCGATTTCCAAATGCAAGGTATGTGCATTCAAGTTGAAGACCAACAAATATAGCCATGAATTCAAAAAGTCCCGAAATGTTATCGTTTCGTTGCCTTGTTGAGTCAAAAGGGGGTACTTTTTTTAGATACCCGGTATACAGCATCTATTTGACGAGAACAATTGCTCCAAAGGACAGTCTCCAAGAATTTGGATACCACCAACGTCTTTCATCGATGCATAATCAGTTTTAGGTCATTTTGTTCACATTGTTTTAGATTCTGGTGCATCTTGAAAGATCATATCATCATTTTAATGTAGATTTTTCGCTATCAGGATGGATTTATTAAATGATAAAAATGACCATTACACCTTGTAAGTAGTATTTTGTACTGTGCAAGTTGAAACGTAAGATGAAAAAGTGATGTGACCAGAACAGCTGATAACACAGATTTTTCTTTCAGGGTGGTGCATATGTACTCAATTTGTTCGACTGGCAAGCAGGAGGTGTCTCACTCTTATTTTTAGCCATGTTTGAGGCAATTTGCATTGGATGGTTTTATGGAACTGAAAAATTACGCCATAACGTCTTTTGCATGACTGGATCAAAACCTGGAATCTGGTGGACACTTTGTTGGAGATATTTCAGTCCAGTAATCATATTTACAGTGTTTATTTTCAGTCTTGTTAAATGGAAGGGAGTAACATACAATACAACCTATAAATACCCAGCCTGGGCAGAAGTGATTGGTTGGCTGTTAGCATCAACCTCAATGGTTTGCATCCCGATTGGACTTGTAGCTGCTTTTGTCAATTCGAAAGGTTCTGTACAAGAGGTATATCAACTTATCAAAATTCAACATACTTTCAAAATGATTTAACCCTATCCAGATTTGGGGGTTTATTCCTCTCCCCCAGTTAGTTTCTCTTTGATAGCTTAATTAGCGCTCTTTTAATCAGCGTGCCCTCTTGTGAGCCAAGATATTCACTAAAATTGACTTGAGTCACACCAGTATTTTGAATGATAAATACAACTATAAATGTATTCATTTTGCAGGGTAGATCTCGATAAAACCTATGATTATAAAGAGATTTGCAAATTTTCTCGTCAGCAAAAACGTAAATAAGCATTTTCAGGAATTAACTGTCTTTGAAATAGATACACAATAGACTATTTTAGAGAGGGAATCAGCCCCCACCCCCCAGTCTATTGGTAGGTAAGTAAGGACAGTCTGAATAGGGTTAAAGCATTTCACAACCATTGGAGAACAACTGCAGTGAATGTTTTAATCGCCCTCCCCCCCCGCCAGTGAGACTTTTGGAGGGGATGCCATCCAAATCTACGGGGAATTGATTAATTCTTTGCGATGACTGGACCTTTCCGTCGATATTTGTAGAGTGTTAGGTCGTTCTTGTTAAAGGTCATTGACACAGTACACAGTTCACCAAGAAGGTGCGAGAGAAACATGAAAATGCTACGGTCGAGACGAAGGAAGACCTTGAAGCTGTCCAATGGAAGAGAAATTTAGAGTCATTTTAAACCAATCTGTAGGGCGAGGCGACGTTGCAAAATTTTCCTGGGGAATTATCATTAAAGACCCTCCATTTTGTTGGTAAATTTTCGAGAAATGGAAAAATGGGCAATTCTATTTTTTTCCATACAGACGCAATATCTTATCTAATGATACATGGTAATCTAAACTGCACTACTCAAAGAAATTAAATAGTAATACATAGTTTGGTATAGAATATACCGGGTGTCCCAAAAAAACGCAACAGATTTGATCGGGACTAGCGACAAGAATTTAGGTCCAATAAATCCAAAAAAATTTTCATATAATCCTCGATAGCAAACTTGAAGATAGATACCTTGTTTATTGATATTGGTGCATGGAGAGGGGGAATATTAATCGTGAAAGTCCAAATTTGCTTCCATCTCCAAACACGAGGATTCGAGTTTTGGCCATCCTGAAAACGCGCTTGAGGAATCTCCTCAGTCATATTCAAAGTGTAGTAGTGTGAGCATGCTACGGCACACATGTTTAGGCACTTATTTCAATTGAAATTTGAAAGCTAGAAATTGACAAACATAACGATGCCGAAGGGAAAATTCACAAAGGAATATATTTCTTCAATCATAGTGCACCTGCAAAAGAGCCGTGCACGAATGAGTATTTTCAAGGATCTCATCCATGGATAATTTTCCCTTGGGTATATTTGATTTCTTGTTTCGTAATAATTCGAAGAAAGATTACACAAATTGCATTTCATTAAAGTCATGAAGATTGCAAGAATTAATTAATTTTTCACACCAAAACAAACTACGTCGTGGATTTCTTTCTTTTATGAGACGGATGCAATGCTAACTTTTCAAAACTTTCGAAGCATAAAATAGACGTCTTTTCAGGACAAAATTGATGAATTTGATTGAATTTATATTCAAATATTTTGATCAGAATTTTGCTTTATTCTCCTATTTCAGGTTAATTGAGGAGATTCCCCAAAATAGCGTGTTTGCAGTTTAGGCTAGTAAAAGCCACAAGCTCTGGTTTGGAGGTTCAGGCAAATTTGAACTTTCAAAATTAATATTCCAACTTGCCTTGCACCAATATCATCAAACAATGTATCTATCTTCAAGTTAGCTATCGAGGATTATATAAAAAATTACTATGGATTGATCGGACCAAAATTCTTGTCGCTAGTCCCGATCAAATCTGTTGCGTTTTTTTGGACACCCGGTACAAAAATATTTGTCTTTTACTTCTTCCCGTGATTTTTGGACGGGTTAGAATTTTCTTTATTTCCTGGCTTGGTTATATTGACGTTTCTGGTAGATAGTACGTGAAAAAATCGTGAAAAAAGGTAGAAAGTTTGCATCTTCGTTTGTTGAAAGGAAAATCTTCTAACATTTCTTGTCAGCTAGCATTCTAAAATTTCACTTTAGTTAACACTTCTAACATTTCACATGTGGGATATTACAAACTTTCCAAAAAGGCTATGCATAGATCAGAAAAAGACTGACATCTCTCCTAAGCTATGCAATGCCTGTTTCAGACAGTCTCGTACAATAGAAAAAGTTTGCATCTCTAGGTGGTAAGGATTAAAAATTTAACAGCATTTCACACAATTCGGGAGTGGGAGAGGGGCTCTGTTCTGAGATGTTTGCCGGAATTCTACCGAATCCGTTGAGATAATTGAAGCCCCCGGGGAGGGGGTACTCCCATTATGGCTTAACAGGTCGGTCCAGTCGGTTTGAGGGTCTTAAGAAATGGCTATCAAATGGCCCTATATGTCAAACTCATACTACCAATTGGGTGTATTCCAAGATTCCTGGCCAGTTATAAGATTTCAACTCATTAGGCTCCTCCGTATGGCAATATGGTCGTTGCAGCAATCATTATCAATTAATTTTGAATTTTTTTTGTCTTGTTCAATCTGTTTTCACAAAAGAAAATTTTTAAAAACTGCAGAAAATTTTTACTACTAGGTGCTCCTAAATGGCCCAATTTTAGGTCCACGCAAGGCAAAGAGACTGGAATATGCTGTACAAGTAAAATAATTCAACTTGTTGTTAATTCTAATGTCAATTTATCAATTCAAAGCAATCCGAGTGCCAGAAACCAAAAATTTTCTGCTGGCATTTCCGCAAAGTTTTCTTTGCTATAAAGTGGTCTTCTTTAAATTCAATAGCTAATTTGTATGAAAGGTGGTTTGGAAGAAAGCTTCAAAAAATTTATGAATGGAACATGGGCAGTTTTATATTTTCTTTACAATGACCCCTACACCCTTGCCCCCAAATTAATAAAGTATCTGGAATGCACGCTGGTATAAACATTCAGCTAATTTCATTCACCATGTAGTCAGGACTGTGTTCGTTATTTTGTCAAAATGGGAACGTTTGGTTAAGCTTTGTTAACTTAAAATCAAGACAGAAAATGGACTTACTGCGCAGAAAATCTGAATATTGTTTTTCTGAATCCAGAATAATTCTTTGATTGGTAAACTGTCTGACTCTGATGAATAATGATTTATAGTATGAGAAGAAAATACGCACCTTGATTCTGATCATTTTCCTTTATGCCCTTGGAGAATGGGCGGCAAATTGATCTGGCCACCCTGTAAAAAACGGCCACCCAGTGAAAAACGGCTGGGGGGAGAGGGTACATGACTGGTGGATGGACGGGGGTCTGCCGCCCGGTTTTCAGAAAGGTACCCTCTTCTAATTACCGAAACTTGCCATGGTACCCACTTTTATGATGAATTTTGGCGCAAAACTGCCTATTTTAACTACCGGGTGTCCCAAAAGAACGT